>JAFMSR010000017.1:28067703-28197563 GCA_022818135.1 Saxidomus purpurata
TTACAATTGAAGAGATATGTCTTATCTATTTTCAAATAATTTCAACAATGACATGTGCACATTTTTACTATCATATTATTTACATTTAACCAATAATAGAGTGGTTTAAAGCTGTACCCCTCCTTAGATTATGATCAACGAAGAAATTCCTCATAACAATCTTCAGACATTATCTAAAGCCTCGATAACTAAACCCAACTATTTCTAAATATCTTCTATACTGTTAATCAGTTTCAGATTGTTTTTCTTTAGTATTATCACACCATCTGAAGAGGAAATTGATAGAACTTACGCCAAAGATGAAAATTTCAATCATTAGTTTTGATATTTTGATACGATTGCCTAGTTAGAGCACACATCATGATGGGCGAGTGATTGAAGTCCGTGATAAGGACAGGAAATAAACAAGGCAAATATTGATCTAAATATAGATATCAACGGAAGTACGGAATGAATGCTATTTTTAGAAATTTTATCTCCTGACAGGATTTCATGGTTGCCAAAGAAGTTTGGTACAAAATGATTTTTGAAAAAGCAATGTGCAGAAATTAATGGACTGCTCTCTAAAGATCACTAAATTGGTGGCCAGAATTTTTCCTTCGTGAGTAGACAAAATTTATTTTCAATTATGTTGCATTTACGGTCTAGTAAGCAATACTGGCCATCTACTTTCTACTGTTACAGAAAGCAGTTCCGAATTGTGCATATGGTTTAAAATCGTCGCAAAAACATATTTTTATTAAATGATTAAGTTTTTATATAACTAGAAAGTTTTCTTTCTAAATGCATATAAACTGATTCGACGTTATAACAGTGATAGAATATAAAACATCAACCAATATTCTCGCTTTTCGATTGGGTAAAGCAAGCGGAGTACACATTTGATGTATACGCCTCGAGTCGGGTACATATCCAGATGTATGCGACAAAAACCCATGTAACTAATAATTCAACAATTGATATGCTGATCTGTCCACAATTGTCGAGTGGTAAAGGCGTTCCTTCGTAAAGATAGAAGACTTGGGTTCGATCCACGGCTAGGTTACGGCGTCCTCAGGTATGATACCTAAATGAACACACGTGTCTCTGTTCTTCTGCTGCCGAAAATGGGTAATCATTAATACATGTACTGTCTACTGTTCTTACATTTTACCGGTTCCATAATGGGTGGTGATTCAATTCCAGAGAAGAAAAGTTTAAAGCGGCTCGCTCTCAGATTTTGATGAAAAAAAATAAAGTTCTTCAACTTTCTAAAAATAACTTATTTTAGAATGGATAGGCAACGAAAAATGTTCAAGTATACATTCCTGTAAAGCATATCTATATACTTGAATTATACGCTACCAAATTAATGGCGTTACAAACGCTTTTGAAAATCTAAATATAACCGTTACGGTGCCGTTTACCAAACATACCAACATTTTCAAAGGACTTTTGCAAATTCCTACCTAGAATTTACTTATGTTGTTGATTTTCGCCATTACATTTACGCTTTATGTACCAGTATATTATTTCAGAAAAAAATTTGTTTTTTTTCACCGGAAAATTGGGAGCGAGTAGCTTTCATTCGTTTTGCAATTATGCTTAAATAAAAATAAACACAAAACTTTACTCACAGGCGTGCCTTCAAACACCTCCTCCGAGGAGGATGGGTCTTGCGGCTTCCGCATCAGTTTAGGTGATTTCCATTTATCTGTTTCTACTTTCTTCAGCTTCTCCGTCAGGCTTCGGATCTGATCGTTGGCGATAACAGCATGTTTCTGACTTTCTTGAAGCTAAGAAGAACAAAATAATAATTCTAAATATGTCTATTAAACTTCTGCTTTAGTTTAGAATGAAAAGCCACATCACTGTAAATTTAATTTCAAACTCCCTATATGTCGATTCCAAATATAGCGAAAATCCAGTTATAAGGAACAATTTTTTTGTGCCAAAGATTATTTTCTGTCTTTATTTCATATGAATATGTTATATGGATATAACAAACTCCATATATAAAGAACAAATTTAAATGGTCACAAGAAGTTCGTTATAGAACACACCTATTACAATTAAGCCCTAAATATCGTATCCAAGTATCACAGAACCGGAAAAACCTCTATGAATCTTTGGATACTCTTTGATGTTAATAATGATATTGATATAAAATGACAGACAAAGAGTATTTGTGCATAAGAAATCTTTACTTTATGTTTCTCTACTTATCAGCTTCATTTAGCACTCATCACATGAAAGCGATTATCTGTTTCGATTCCCTCCGGTATTTAAGTACTAGTACCTGAAATTATCTGGAGATCTGTCAATTACGAATATTCTACTTATGAAAATTCCCCTAATGTACTAGCCATTTATTCATCAAGACGAAAATTTACACACTGATTAACCTAAATCTATGATAATAACCATCAGCCTTGATGCCCCATTATTGTTATATCCAATAAACGAACGCCCTACATTCTGAAGCAAAGATAGTGAACTTCGGAAATAGCGAAATTCCGGATATAAGGAATAGATTATCTTGGATCGATTTATTTCTTCTTCATTAAATACGAACATTCTATATGGATATAACTTACTCCGGATATAAAGAACAAATTTAAGACGTCCGAAGGAGTTCGTTATATACATGTATCATATTAATTAAAAGGTTTATGGGAGATCGAGTGATTTATCAAAACTGTATGGTCTGAAAGTTGTTATTATACGGGTTTTTTTTTCGGGTAGAAAATGCACTATCGTTTGTATACAGATTATATCTGGCTTAATTTATTTTATCTTTTTTTTATAAATTTTGTGTTTAACTAAACTTTATATAGTCTTTTACTTTTTTTTTTACTTTTTATATGAATCTACATAAGAGCAAACTATTTTAGTTATGAAAAGGGGGAGGAGCTTAAAATTGTACTCTATCTGAAATAGATCACAGCTTCAGTACAGTAGTATAGGACATTGGCCATGGTACAAATCAGATAGAGGACCGTTTGTTCGAAAAATTCCGTCATTACCCGGAGAAATAACGTAATTATCTCGCAAACAGTATTTTATCTATTACATAGTCATATATATGTATGCACCTGCATCTGTGGAAGAGAATAAAATGTCATAAAATTGGAATGTTAGCTATTACCAAAGATATTTGCCTACATTATAAGGTGTAGTATTTTTATTTCCCCTCTAGCTGTAGAATTTATGAAATATATGAAAATATCGATGTAACGGTATCTTCTTAACATACCTCTGACTGAAGCAGTTCTTTTTCGCGCATGTGCAGTTTTGCGTCATCTGACATGGCGGATGATATTACGTCACTTCCTGCGAATTCTAATTTCTTTTCTAGTGAGGAGGACTTTTTGCGCTCTTCAGCAAGGAGGGTTTCTAGTGATCGAATGCGTTTCTTGAATTGTTCCTGTAAACATGTAATTTGAAGGTGTATATATGGTAAGAATATAATTATATCAATATAGTTGATATATATCTGAATGTATATATCTATATATCTGAAAGTCTAAAATAAATTGTGTTTTTGGAAACATGATACATAATGCATTTGTATAAAATATTGCAAAAGATTATCTAAAGAGAACATACAAAAAAAACCTTAAATTAAAATTTCATATTTTCTTGCGGTACCAAAGTGACTGCAAAATTAACGTAGGTAATCTAAAATTAGCATTTCAGAAAGCAAACTTTGTATTACCGGTTAAAACTTGTCGGAAACGGCTTTGCACAACGAAATCATTAATTCTTTAAAGTTAACCACTGATATTTAATTTGAAATAATAATAACCTCCCAAAATGCTGCAATTTGAGACTTTTCGGCAGGAGATCCGTCGAAAACATCGTCACTTCCGCTGGAGACTCGGCTCGGAGCAGAACTGCCCGCACTTTTCTCAGACGAACTTGACGAGTGTTGATTTTCGTTGATTTCCGTTACAAGCCGCTCAAGTTCGTCTTCAGCCGTCTCCGCGCGATCTTTGACGATTTCCAAAAGATTATTCAGGATCTGAAATTATAATAACAAAAGATACATACGTACATACGGACAACCTGCGTCTTCTTTATTATAGAAACGCACAGATAAACGCAGAAAAGAGGAAAGAGACGAAAATGAAAGTAATGGCGGAAAGAAACGACGCTAACTTAAACTATAAGACACTTACAGGTGGGGGTTGGCAGGTAGACATTACAGACAGACAGGATGATTGGAGATGAAAAATGTCAAGAAAATGATCATAATTGCCAAACTGCAACAAATACGCCCGTTTCGTTACGTTTGCTTCTTTGGTAATTGCAGCACCTGCTCAACATAGCGAAAATAGGTCATGATTTTTTTAAAGATTTACAGAAGGAGGAATCTGATTTGACAACATTTCTAGACTTTAATCAAGAGTTTCAAGAACGACCTGTTTGGTTATCGAACTTGTTACAAATATTACGCAATAAACCTGCATTGTGACCATATTTTGCTGTAATTAGATAAGCACTATCTATGATGAATAGTAGACAGATCTAATTTGAAAACTATCGGCAAGTCCAGAGTTCCTAGGCCAATCTGGCTGATTATCGAATCTGGCCGCAATACTATATACTGTAAATTGGGTAATATTGGCGATGATTAAATTTTCGCTAATTTTACAAATGACGCGAATGATTTATTTCACATAGATTTTTTATAAGACTTCTCCTTTCACGTGAATGAATCTGTCAACTCACAAATCGCCAAATTTTCGTCTGGCGAAAATTTCCCATTTTACTGTACATAAACATTGTATTCCTGGTTTTGTGATGATCAGACAATGGGTGTTCGTGGAACCCGCTGCGCACGCAAACTTGTGTCAATAAAAGGGATGTAACTCCATAGTGTTTTGCATTATCTGGCTGGTTATTGCATTCGTCGAGATATGATATCAACGGCGTGAAAAACTTTAGGTCAGGCAACCAAATTGCAACGAAGAAGGCCATCAACATATTTGATTTTTACCCAATGAAATCAAGGTGCACAAATGTACTCATTTTAAAGGTTTAAAAAACTGATACCAATTTCATAGACAAAACTAAAATTGATAGCTATGTAAAATGTCTATTGTTTTACAAGTAAATCAATACATCTACGTTTTCTTTCTTAACAATACCGTTTATACAATTATAAATAAAATAAAATAATAATAATAAATTACAATAATTACGAAAAACAGCCTAACATATATTTGCGCTAATTGTGTAACATGTGTACTTTACTTTAAAACCCGTAAATTCTACATTAAACTTTAACAAATAACTGCTTTCACTGGAGCCTTTAATTCCACAACATGCTCATTTATATCTGCAATAAATTTCCTTTTATTATCTCAATCACGTAAAGATCCAACTAAAAGTTTACGATTTATTTACTCTCGTAATAAACTACGACTTTTACGAATGTAATGAAATCAGCGTTCCTATTTCATTGTATATAGTTAAGATTAATTTCTATAGAAAATGTAAATATATAAATTGAAGGTAATTTCATTATAAAGAACTGTGTCTGTAAATTTTGATGAGTTATTGTCCTACTCCTGGTTGCCCTGCAGCTTGCATTTTCTGCATATATCAATTATTTTTTATTTTGTTTAGTAGCATACTTGTTTTGTTTAAAGATATAATCATTGGCACTTTCGACTGATCACAAAAGGCTGCGATCCGCTCTTTCTAAATAATGCTTAAAGAGGCACTCCATAAACTAGTGTCAAATTACATATCTTCAAAAACACAATTAATAGAATATTTACAAGTATATTTAAACGTTTAAGCTATTTACATTCTAGTCATGATCGGTAAATTCAGCGTGTAAAACATGCTCAAGTACCGTAAACCATTCAATAATCTATGAATCTATGCAAATTGTTGTTGTACAATTAATGGATGGAAAGCGATTTAATACAGGTCTCTATGCTTATCATTTGTACTTAACTGAGGCATTTTTCGATGCATGTTGTTCTTAACATTGTATTTATCTATCATTATACATTCATTTAACACATAGTTAATACTTGTAGAATATAAACTGTTAGATGTTTGGAATGCCCTTTAAAGAGTTTATCATTGGCACTTATATCAACTGATAATCCATACGGCTGCGAAATTTTTGGCTATGAAAATTTATCGCTAATTGAAAAAGTACATAACGAGTTTTTACGCAAAATAACAAAAACACGAAAAAGCACCCCAATGTACATGTTATACGCAGAATTAGGTCGATACCCCATTGAATTGACAATTAAATCACGAATGATAGCTTTTTGGAACAGGCTTCTGCTCGGTAAAAACAGTAATTAAAACTGGCATATCTATGCTACGAAGCAATGCTTTTCTCGCGTGAATTTAAAAATTACCGCTGGTTGAAACATATTTATGACATTCTTAATAATACTGGTTGCTCATACTTATGGTTAAATCAAAGGAATCTAGATTTCAGACACTGTGCAAACTTAATAAAAGAAACACTAATCAATCAATTCTATCAACAATGGTCGAACAATTTAGAAAACTCCTCAAAAGGAAGAACATATAAACTATTTAAAGAAACAATAAGCTTTGAAAATTACCTGAAAATTTTACCACGACAACAAGGACTTACACTATTAAAATTTAGAACAGCGAATCACAAACTCCCAATAGAAACAGGTCGCTGGAAAAATAATCATAAAGAATATAAAGACAGAAACTGTACGTTCTGCTTCTCAGACTTGGGGGACGAATTTCACACACTTCTATGCTGTAAAAGGTTTAAATCACTCCGCGAGAAATTACTCCCCCCAGACATAATCAAGCACCCAAATATTCTGTCATTTAAGAAAATTCTAAACACGGATAACATCTACTTGCTACGAAACCTTGAACAATTCATAGCGTATATACTGAAAATCACCAAATAACTATTCAACGGCTTAGAAAATAAAATATTACCGTGTTCAAAACTGTAAATAATATCCAGTAAGTCACTATTGTAACGACCTGCCGACTATTTGTTGATATTTACATCGCTGAAATGCAACTTACTTGTTGATAATATAACAGTACATCTGATACTTTTCTGTACCGAAAATTTTCACATAAGGGAAAATATGTGGTTAGACATCTTGAAACACATAGGAGTAAATGATTTCCAAGAACTTTCACTTCAAGATGAAAAAAATCAAATATGTGACATTTTATCCGGCTTAGCGACCTACCACTCAAATAGCACTGCAACAGATCGATTAATTATGTGCTTAAATTACCTGCTCAAACTTTGTACTTAATTCTACATTGTAATAATGAGTATTTTAGCCCTAAAAGGGACATTCTGGGCCGTAAGCTTAGGTCACCTTTCTTTTAAAAAAAAACAGCTGAAAAGTGTCTTCTCTTGTTTTTACTTTCTGTTTTCATTAACTATTTTATTTGTTGAAAACTGACAGTATGTCCATGGTCTTGTGTTTCGGTTCGACAAGACTTATATCAGTTTTCTTTTGTATTTTTGTAAGCTTTCCATACAGGTCTGCACTTAGTTTTCAAGTGTAGGCCTACTTTTTGTGAGAGCGTCGATTTGTTATGAAGTCAGACAGTAATCTGTAGTTCAGGTCTTGTTTTTCGTTTCGCCAAGACTAGTAACGTACACAGACCTTTGCTTGTCTGACAAATAACAGTCATTAAGTTACTTTGCATTTCTTTCGAGTAAATGTATACTCATACATAATATAATTGTTTGAAAATTGTAAATGTCGTTGTTTATTTTTGTATCGCTTGTACATATTATGTATATATTCATTCCCTTTTCTGCATTATCTTGTATTATGCTCTTCAAATATGGAGGTAATAAAAGTTATATACTACCCGCGACGCCCATTAATAAAGTTTTTTTTCCCCCGTTAAAACTGCTATTGTTAGAATCATGATACTACGAACACGATTTCCTCGTGCACGAGTGAATGAATTTTCATGGGTTAATTTATCCATGTTATAGTAAATTGATTACGATACACCCCAATAAAAATGGTAATGAGATATTATATGTTATAAGTTTCCTCCGTAGAAACCGGAACATAAAATTGCAACACCTATAACATTGGTCAATACCATCAAAATAATTATTTTTTGTCCACCACACTTTGTACTACTGAGAAAACTTTCATCATGTTGTTACCCATGCATTAATTGAAAATGTTCATGTGTGTAACCTGATTGTACTAATAAAGAGTTGTCTTGTCTTGTCTTGTCTTGATAACACAAGACTTGAGATTCGATCACACATGTTTAGAGAATGATGCTGCCATAAATATATTTAATACAAAGATCACTTTGAAATTCACAGATTTTATTTGTTGAGTTGTTCTATACGGCATTTACTGTACATGAAACATATATTACTGCATTCTAGGCATTATTGCTGCATCATAATGTACAAGGGAGACCAAATGAAAAATCATAACACTAAATTATTTAGAAATTCGACAAACAACGTTTCTGTATTCACCTGTTCATCAAATGGCAGCATTTTAAAAAGTTTATAGTTTATACATCAAAAGCGACAGAACATGCATTCTTAAACCAGACTTTAGAAAAGAATAAAGGTTTAAATCTCAGTAAATGAAACTACCATACCAGATACACAATCAAACGTTTGAAGGCAGGTGAAAGTATTTTTCAGAGTTTTAAAAATAGTAATTTAACATGAAAGTGAATTCGTGTGAAAATTCTAGCGATACAATTTACATATGGAACGCCTGTGAAAACGTAAAAGAACTGTTACATAGTACTTCATCTGATAAATAAGCAAATTGAGAACAAACATGTGCAAATCTTACAGAGCCTCAACAGTATATGCAATATGCGCCACTGGCTTGATATGATAATGTACAGTAAACTCTGTATATAACGAAGCCGGATATAGCGAAATTTCCGATATAAGGAACACATTTTCATTGCCCGAGTCATTTGTTCTTCATTAAGTATGAACATTCTATATAGATATAACCTTCTCCACATATAAGATACACATTTTAGACTAGATTTGTCTGTCAAATGATGTATCCATAGTTTTAATTTAACGGAACTGGGCATATCTGATAATTCTACTCCCACAAAAGTGGGTACACGTCACCGGTTTTTTTGTTGTTGTTGTTATTGTTGTTGTTGTTGTTCACTTGACTGCTTCCTCATATAGACAGCTCCATGCAAAGCAGTCTTAATTTAAATTAAGTAACGGAACTCTCGACGTTAGTTGTGAAAAGCACTTCCCTATGGGAACCTACAGCACTTACATTTTGACACGGTAATTTACAATCCTTAACAAATTGCTCTTGCAATGACAAAAAACTAATTGCAGTAGACGGAGATAAAAGGACAAAAACAGAGATGCAAAAACAACTGCATCTAGTGAGATCCTGTTAGTTTATAACAAAAGGAACCACTTTGAGTAGACGCCAAATCGTAAACATTAGAATCTTGCTCAAGCCAAATCCGCCTCCAAAAGATGTTCAATATGCTGTTTAACGTTTTTAAAATTATACTGCATTAAATATAGATAAGAGACTAGAACAATTGAAAGGAGAATGCAAAATTCTGTCTACTACGTAGACAATCTTTCAGTCCCAACATTGACTGTAAAAGTCGTTTGTTTTTTTTTTTGCCAGGCTTTTATGTTTGTTAATTTTCGCGAATAGATCACTTCGCAAATTCATCATACTCGCTAAAATAGCGAACAAACAATGATTAATATAAAACAAAGCTCGCTCGCAAATTTGGAAAATTTAAAAATCGCGAAATAAACAACTCGCAAAAATAAAGACTTTAACAGTAATTTTAATCTCACCTTTCTACTAGTTTGTGATTTGATTATCGTCCCACTTATTTCAAGAATTATTTAATCCAATTACATTGTATTAAAAATGAGACGATAATATTTCATGAAATATTTGTAAATAATTATTATATAGCCAGGTAGTTAGACTGTTCATACAGTTTATAGTTTTATAGTTTATCTTATACATGTACATTTATTCTACGAGCACGGGTGTCTGTCATATATGTCATGTTTCATATGTGCCAAATTTATAAAATTTACTTAAAAATTAAACGACATGAAAACTGATACACGACAACGAATTGACAGGTAGATATGCTATGCATTAACAGTACACATATTCCATGGCAAAAACAGGCTACGTTATCTATAAAAAAAATAAAAATAAAAAGTTGGTGGGATTCGAACCGCAATCGTTCGTCAAGTAACGAAAATAAAAACGAACATTTTACCACGACACACATTCTTAATAATGTCAAAACAAATCTCTTGACATAAAATTAGACGTATCGATTTATTTAAGATCCGTTAACAAATGATGATTCAGCGGCAGGATATGAACTACCATTTTTACTTGTAAATATAAACTTAAAATGCAAACAGGTCGGGAGAACATCAAGTGTACGGACAAAAAGTGTGCTTATAAAACATGCGTTTGCAATGACGATTATATTCCTTAGGCACTATACAGAAGCTGTCTTCATATATTTTTATTTATGTCATCCTTCACAATATACAAGTAGCTCTTATTTTACCAAAAAAGGTGTCTTACCGGTGGAAATGACCTTTATTTGTACCAAAAACTTTCCTTATTGTATTTTTAAGTACATGTTAGAAATACAGCGTTTTTGTTACAATGATATTGCAAAAAATAAGAAAGTCTTTCTAGCAACTATTCTTCATGAAGAAACAACATGAAAACGAAAGAAAAATAAATGTTAATATTGTTTAAGATTGAATAAAACATCATGATGGTTCTATCATTATTCTATCAGTAAATTAACTTTACTATATCGGTAAATTTAATGTGATCCTAGGACGAATTGATCAGTAAAATACCTATAAAATGAAATGATTCACTTTAAAAATGTAGAAACAAAGACAACGATACCTGTAATTAAATAACAATATAATTCGACATTTTCTGCAGTTTCAAAAACAAATATAAACAATGAGATCGTGAAAATTGCAATTAAATTAGATGTATACAAACACTAAAACAGATACCTTTTTGTAGCAATCACTAGCCCAGATATCGATATTTCAAATAACAATTCAACTGTCCCGATAAGTGTTGCTAACACAATTACTTCAAACAAAACGTAAAACAAGAAACGATCCGTATATAAATTTCCAAATTACAATAAAATACTCAGAATCCAATCAACTTGTAAGAGATACGTTAGTGGGTAGATAAGAAATACAACACAACCAAACAATGCGGTACCGAGGAATATTATAAGATTAACCCAGCTTCATAGCATACACGAAAAGTTGCCGAAATAGAAGAAGTTTAGGAGAAACCACCTGCTAAAAATGAACACACCATGTAACTGATTGGCAAGCATGAATGAGAAAATGCTTAGGCGAGATAAAAAAAATCCACAACATGCTACCTTTTGGCCTGCAGATTCGCTGAAGGTAATAAAACGATTTTCTTTCATAAAAAAAATTATTTATGAGAATTCCTGTTCAAAATCAACAATTCTATATTATCGTAAATTGGTTAATATTCGCGGTGATTTAGTTTTCGATATTATCGCGAATTTCCTTCTTTGCTTATTTAAATCTTTCATTTCACATAGATTTACTATTAAAGAATTCTCCTATCGCGAATTTTAATTTCTAAAATATGTCTGTCAGCATAGTACACATCACGAAATTTTCATCACACCAAAATTACTCAATTTACAGTGATTAAACTGTTTCTGTAATAAAAGTTAGCCATTAATCTGTTACTAGAGCCAGGATCAACAACATTGTAATATGTTCTACGCGATGTTCCATTAAGGTGATTTTTAGAATGTACAATACTATTCCTGCCTCTATCCTCACAAAATCGTTTGCAGTCAAAATGTTTGTAAACAAAACAACGCACATTTTCACGATTACTGAAAAGTCTCGTTAATTTAAAGTGCATACTGACCACTTAGTTAGTTTTGGCTACCTGTCACTTTATTGCTCTAACATGCCATTTCTGATTAAAATTGACTCTCAGTGACTGCACAGTGATACTTTCATTCAAAAACAAACTGGTGTGATTGTAAATTTTAAATAATAAAAATCTAGTCATAGTAACGTAATTTAATGGACCCACTTTACCCGATACCGGAAAATACCGGCATGTTTGACCGATATCGGTTTTTATACTAGCCGAACAATAAAAACTTTTCACTACTAATTACACGTTACATAAGCATATCAAATAATTTGACGTTTACATGGATGAAAGATAGAAATATCAACTTTTCGACAATTTTAAAGCTACGCAATGAACAGTGGTTTAACCATTCTTTATCGTAACTTCCTAGGCGATTTCCATAACATTTTGTTCAAAGAACTATACACTACTTCACCTACATGATACATTTTCCAACCACGTATTAAATATAGCGGGCCGCAATGACTACTTCCCACTATGTGAATATGGATAGTGCAGAAGATTTGATACAACATTGTACCGTAATAGCCTATCAGTATCCAGAACTAACGGTGCTTGCAATTCTAACTAGAATAATTAGACAACACTCCAGCCATATTGCCCTCAAAACACAACATAGTTTACACGGGAATCATCATTAACTCTTTACCTTCAACGGCCGGTGTGATTTACAGTTCATCTGCACTGACAAGACGAAACATGTTCTCTTTATGATTCCATTTCTGTGATTTACGGGTAAAGTACATTGTAAACAAATCAATGCGCTCGTTAAAACATTTCTTATGTAAACAGTTATGTCTGTTGCACAGTTTGATGTGTTATCGCCCTATTTCTACTTGCCCTTGATCAGATTATATTTGTTAGTGAGCAAGGGGCATATATAAGAGAGACGTAACTCCATTTGTAGACTTATGAAGTCTGTTTCTTTGTACTAAAATCCTTTCTGTCTAAAGAAAAATATCTTTAACAAAGAACAATCTCTATCCAAGCTCATTTCAAAGTTAGAGTCGCAGAGGAAGGAGATGTTATGCAATATTAGAAGACTGGACATCAATAGAGTTGTTTGAAAAGGCTCTCACGACTGATGCCGGTCCATTCCATTTTAGCAAAGAATTATTATATCACTTGCCATTTATAATGCATGTAAATTATTACAATTTCAAAGAAATTCAACTAAATTAGAAAATAGAGATATTTTGCTGTCTTTGATTTTTTTTTTAAATACATTTAATATTCATTAATAATAAATGTATGGTTTCATTTCGGACAGAGTAGAGTCTATTGACAAATCGCAATTATTTGTAGTGTATATCCGGCTTATCGAAAACTTAAGGTTTGTGTATATGACTCAAATACCGACATATTTTTATATGCTATCAAATGATCAATTTTTGTACTCCTTAATGCTTAATACAGACAAAAAAAAGTCTTCCAACAAAAAAAGTCTTACAACGCTCTCTTAGTACTATCTAAGTCATTCTTTTAAAGCAATTGATGTACACCATATATCTTTCAAACATTTGGACGTCTGTCCCTTTTCCGGGAACAGTGTAATAAAATGCATTGAATAACATCTAAACATTTAAAAATTAAAAAAGAAACGTTTATACTCTCAAACTATAAAACATAGTTTGTACATTTAGGTATTCTAAATCAGACCACACTGAGACATTTGACATACGGTTGAAACGGGTGTTAAAACCCCGAGAAAAACAAGTTGGTATGAATCCGTGCTAAATATATTACGAATGCACTTAGAGGTACTTTGGAAGGTACTCAAGAATAGCATGCTAAGTATTCAGGTCTGACACTATTTTTACACCTTACTGACATCGTAAAACAAAGTATTTCTTATTTAAAAAGCGACACTGAACAATGACAGGCAGTGATAAATGGGCTCACAGCGACAATTTTCTGCAGGTAAGCATTTTCAGGAAATGCCAGAATCTAAACATTAGATTTTTGCTCAATTGTATTATAGATAAGAAGTACGTCCTCACAGACTCAAAGAAATATGGTCTTAAAGTGTTTTTCCTTAAATACTTGACACTATAGATAAATACAGTCACAATGAAGTTGGGAAAAGCGTTTGATAAAAATTCAAGAATAACATCGTAGAAAACGTCACCCAATCGGTGTCTAAATATTTCTCTATACAATACAAAATGATACATTTCTACTCTTATACAAGAATCATCTTCATCCAATTAATTGAGCGAGTAAGTTATCATCTATTTATAGACAATCGATGTCTTGCACACTTATTTTACTCAGTGTCAGGTAAACGTACGCATTTAAACAAGTTCTATATACTTCTTTTCATATGCATCTTGTTACAGTGCATAATTATATACTAAACGTGACCTTTTTAATAAGTCATAGTTTTGAGTAGTGAGTAAAATTGTTCATTAATGCAAATTGTTGACGTTTACAAATGAAATCATGCTTGAATTTTGTAATGAACTTGTTGGATAAAACCAAGAAATGACAAAAAGTATGGTGTTCTTACATTTTCGAAACAATACTTGCAATTACGACAAACTACCCGTCAAATTGTGGTTAAGTATTCTTTCACTTATGAAATAGTTGTCCTGATTCCACACTTAAAACTATATTAGCAATATTTAATCAACAATGAAGAAATAAGATAACTGTATAACCTTTTGATACCATCACTAAACTTGTTATTATTAATAATCCACACTTTAAAACGTCCAATAACATTTTAAAACAAATACATAAACAAGCAAAAACACTGCCAAAAGATTTAAGTTCAATTGTTGCCTCTTAAAAATGCAGCCAAGTAATGGGGTAAATTATAATTAGAAAAGATGCACAATACAATAACACAAAAGCTGTCTAATTAGATTTCATACACGCAGCTACCAAAATAGACAGATGAGTTTAGATGAAAGTAAGTCTTATATTTAACATTACCGGAACGAATGAACAGCGGTCTCGTCCATATAAAACTATGCATCCAGATATTATGCACCGCGATATTTAAAACAAATGACAGCCAATTAAACAGGAATTATAAGCATTTGGTTATAGTAAATTAAAGCAGGAAGACCATTTAGAATTATATTGCAATAACAGCAATCATCCGGAGAATGAATACAATTCATTACAACATTCTGAAATTATTATTATATATACATCGTTATAAAACACCATGAATGAATACATTCAGCGGTCAAATGGGTTGTATGTTCATTTCTTAAATCATTCGAGCAGATTATTTATGTCTTCTTAAAGAAACAAGTTTTCAAAATGTCGTCTTTAACTTGTCTAAACGGCAATTCTATGACATTTCGTGATCAAAACTGAACACTTTTATACAGCTATTTCATATACCTGACTATTGCAAAAAAGCAACAAGTGTTTGAACAAGGATGTATATGCTTCACCGCATATTTATATAAACAACAGCGATATAATGCAGCTTGCTGCACACAAGAGACCAGCTTGCTTTCTGGCGGCAATAACGCACAATAGTTACAAAGAAATTTGCAGACGGCAGATGTAACTTAACATAATTGAACTAAAAAAACGTTATCGTATATTTTCTATGGAAGGTTTTGCAAACATAAGGATTCAATTATTACACGATTTATCATGTCAACAAACGTGTCTGTGTATCTTAGTACTTACCGCCCAAGTTTCAATTTCTATATCTCCTAGTACAAACACACTTGTTACTGGGACATTTTCACAGGAGTATTTAAACAGTATGGTTGTATGCGTCTAGGAATGTGTACGATTTGATAATATCAGAGCTGAGTGTGCATTGAATCATTAAATGCGGCAATAAATATGACATATGGTCTACTGTCTCCTTTACTATATAAAGTTTCATGTTTACACCAAACGTACAATAGCATCAACCGGTTGACTCTGTACTATATACAGTTGTCATATTTCTGTTTTAAAGGAATACGTTGTACCACTTTAATATCATTTCATATAATTATGTCCATTACTAGTCTAACATTCTTTATGGAGTGGAGCCACCGTAGCACGGTGATGGCGCGTTCGCCTCAGGATCGTAGAGCCCCGGGTTCGACCCCTTCCATAACCATGTCGGTATAGTGTCCTTAGGCAAGACACAAATAATTCGACATTGCCTCCCTCTCTTCGATGTTGATTCCGTCTGGAATGAGTCTCGAGAGCGATTAATCTAAGTTTTAAGAACTTGTTTCGCAATCGAGAAAGAATAAATTAGTATACATCCTTTCTGAAGAAACACTAACCAAGTATTTTGCATAACAAAAAACTGAAGAAAAACAACATGATTAATGGTGTCCATAGTTCTACATGACTATATATATCTTACTGAGCACGAACTACTCTGTGTGCGCCAGTTTTTATCAATTCTTGCCGCTTTGTTGCAGCATTAGAAAAAATACAGTCTTATCAGATCAAAAGTGCACTGACAAAAAGTACCCATGAAAAGCAACAAACAACTAATAAATGACAAATTACAAGTGTACCGGATGATAACAGTTTGTGTATTTGCCAACTTTCAGCATCACAGAATTCTTGTTACAAAGTAGATAAAACATTTTCCTGACTTTGTTGGTTGTGTTTCTTTAATTCGGTAAATTGTATGAACTTCGAAGTAGGTGCAAAACATACATCTGTTGCAAATGATCAAGGTCATGGAAAAGGTATCAACTAAATAAAACTGAAATTCAAGGCATTAACGCTTAGTACTTGATGTTACCTGTGTTTTTCAAAGCCTCCAAATAATTTGTAGAGATTTTCATATCCAGATAAAGAAAACATTTCAAATTACAACGCAACACTCAGAAACTAAGTTTTATTTGATGTGATAAACTTTTACATATTCACTTTAAAGGGACATACCCTATAACTGAGGCCAAATTATATAACCTCCAAAACATAGATATTAGAATCTTTTTAAATATTATAGCTTAACCTTAAAGTTTCAACTATGCATTCCAGTCATTACGATAAAATCAGCGGTTTAAATATGCTGCAGTACAATTCAATAATATATATGTAGATTTGATGTTGTACAATTAATGAGTGGACGCGATTTGTTACAGGATTAACTGTGGTAAAAAGAGGCACTTTTCGCCATAGGTTCTTCTTTGAAATTGTATTTATTGATCATCTTACGTTCATTGAACACACAATCTAAGTTTTGAGAATATAATCGGCTAGATATAAATATAAATATAATAGCTATGAATGTATTTCTTTATCATCAGATATGAAGGTCAAGGTCAGTTTCATGTGACAACTCGACTACGCTAAAAAAAGTCATTGTTTTTATATCCATGGTAACTTTGCCAATGTACTTATAAAAACAGATTTAAGCTATCCGGTAATAGATACAAACAGATTGAATTTCGAACTTGTGTCCACAGGTCAACCGCACAGTTCATAACCTACCTCTAGACATATTTTGCAATAAACATTACATCAACATTATGTTAATCGTCATAGCTATATAGAGCTGGTCATATATCATGTGTCTGCTCATGATACTTCATTTACAACAAATTGGCTTCAACTTTAAACACCCTCCTAAATAAGATATCGGTACTTAACGCAATCATCCTGAAAATAGAGTCGGATGATAACGGACAAAAACAACTTCACAGAAAGACAGTCTATTAAATTAAAATCGCTTTCTGCAGATGCCAGATTGCAAACGTTAGAATTAAGCTTAACAAGTCAGCCTAAGATCTTTACAAAACCTGCTTAGATTGTTTGCTCCCCACTGCACTTTGAAATTATCTTCAATTGTCTTGCTTCCCATTACACTTTTCGATTTTTAGAGACGAAATGCTAACTACTGCAGCTACATACAATGCTGATGTTTCAAATGCAATTTTGTTGTATATGACTGAAAAATCACGTTGTATATGACTGAAAAATCACGTTGTATATGACTGAAAAATCACGTTGTATATGACTGAAAAATCACGCTGTATACGAATTAAACAATATTGTTCAAACTTTAACATCCTATGTGGTTAAACTGAGTGATATTATTTTACTCACAAATGCATTAAGTTACTAAAACATTAAATTATATTATTCAGAATACAAATTCTTATGCCTTAGGTAGACAATGATTATATTTAGTAGGCAGCTTTATTTGTCATCAAATGAAATAGCCGGTGTTTTTTCTTCATAGATTTTGTGTTTAAACTTCAAAGAACGTCTACAAACAAGCTTCCTGTTTGGTTTGTTAGTGTTTATCCATGCTCTTCTATTAAAAGATAGCCGCTAAGCCCCCCTGGATCAATTTATTTTCCGTAGAATAGTACGGAAAAACTCTTAATTAATACATATTGCCTAATATGGCATTGAAGATAGTTTAAAGATATGACACTTTTTCCAACAGTACCGATTGAAAGTTATCTAACATTGTCATTAAGTACTCAAACTACTTTCACCATGCTAAACGCGTTATTTATTATGAAAATGAAGTGAACAAATTACAGATGCAAAGTGATGAAACAATTAAAAATTTAATGACCAATTCTTAGGCTAATGAACAAACAAACAAATTGTGCACATAAAACATCACTACATGAAATTTATGACAGTACTTAAAATATTACGATCAGTTAACAAGATAAAAAAAAGATTGGAACTACAACATAAGCAAATGAGATTACGGTGGAATTTTAAGATAAGGCGTTAAGATAAAATATTAACAATCATTATCAAACCTGCCAAAACAGAAATTTTGATATAACAAGAAGTTTCCTATATAGAAGTTTATATGAAAACACCCGTTGGTATTGTTGATCACATTAAAACGATATCAATAAAGAATAGCTACTTTGAAATAAAATCCCAACATGCATCGTTGTTTTCAACCACGTAGATAAAGTCTGAAAACATAAATGTGTTCAATGAACGTAACATTCTAAATAAATACAATTTTAAAGAACAACACATATCGAAAAATGCGTCATTGTAGCACATATAATCAACATAGAGACCGTCTATAATAAATTGATATCCACCCATTAGTTGTACAACAGCAACATTACATAGGTTATTGAAAAATTAACAGTACTGCAATATATTTTAATCGCTGATTGTACCGACGATCACTAGTCTACGAATGTACAGCTTAAACCTTAACTCAGAAAAACTACTTGCAAATATTCTATTATTTTTCAGGGAGTGCCCCTTTAAATAGAACATAAAATATGTTTTACGCAAATAAAAAGTAATTTTGCAATGCCACGACATATCTGAACATATAAACGGAATTCATTGATAAATATAACGTAAACAGATCTGACTGGTTTCCTCCGTTATACTGTTTGATCCTATAAGCCACAAAAAATGAGTCGAAGTTATCATATACGTTTCAAGATAACGGCTTATGCAGAAATCTCAAAATGCGAGTTTGTACGTTGAAACGTTTGACACCGAGCTTAAAATATACGGTTAACTGTTATGTTGGTTTTTTCACTTGCGACTTTGTATAATTATGAGGTTTTTAATGGTCGCACTTTTAACAGCGATGGCGTTGACCGGAGCCGTTAAAACTGTTTGCGACCTTTAAAACCGTATACGTATACTGTCGCAAATGTCAAAATCACTAAAGGGTTAATCCTATTCTAACACACGGTGCTCTAAAATACGTTATTTTAACCGTCGCAAATTTGAATGGCGTAACTACTCGGAAACAACGGGTGTTAGAATTGTGCTTAATGTTCATGCTGCTTCCGCCTTACTGATACCTTAATATGTCGGCATTGTTAATTAAAAACTTTATAAAGGAAAAGGAAGCAAATAATTATCGTAATAAACGCCCTCCTGTTGACAGCAATCAAAACACACGACTGTAGACACTATCATCAATGTACCGGACTATGCTTTTAAAGAATATTCAAACAATAAAGGCCCGTCTTTATAAATTTTATAAATACTTGAGCTCACAAAATAAAGGATAGCTGTTCTAGGATATAAGGTAATATAATCAGATATCACACACATAGCAGTCGGAATGATTTTTCTCTTTTTTTTCTTTATAATGAATACAAAAAACTAATTGGCAACAAATAATGAGGAATGTGTTTGCCATATAGCAAAAGTCATAATAAGGTTCATTTTAACCAAGAGAACAGGTGTACAAAAAGATAGAAAACCATTTGGCTCAGTTGAAAGAACAAATGCTAAATCTGTTGCAATAATGTTGAACATCCAGAAAATAATTGTTTAACTAATTAGCTTTCGTATACTGTAACTTTAACTGTAAATTGGGTCATTTTCGAAGACGCAATTTTCGTGGTTTGTGAGCAGACATACTTATTCACGAATTTCATATTCTCTAAAAACAACAATAACAATAACAAACAAGAGCCATGTTACACATGGTTAATCCCCCCGCCAGGAAAAAGTTACCTGAAGGTTGTACTTTCGTACATTTTACTTGGTGAGAGGAAATCCTTAAAAAGCCGTATAGTTATGGTCATGCTGAGTACAGTTTTCAAGTAAGTGGAAAAAGAATAAGGCAATGAAGAGAAGGTTTGCAAAATTATATTAATGTTCATTATCAGTATAGGTATGATATTTTTCTATTTGACTAAAAGTAGACAAGGTAGAGTTATTGTTCTTGCACACTGCACTTCCTACCAATGTGCTATGTCAGTGTATTCAGTTTGAAAAAAATCCCTCAAGTACTTTTGGAGTTATGCTCTGGACAAAACTTTTAAAGTAAATCTGATAAAGGGGAATAACTCTAAAAGTAGGCAAGGAAGAGTTATTGTTCTTACACACTGCACTTCCTACCAATGTGCTATGTCAGTGTATTAAGTTTGTAGAAAATCCCTCAAGTACTTTTGGAGTTATGCTCTGGACAAAACTTTTAAAGTAAATCTGATAAAGGGAATAACTCTAAAAGTAGGCAAGGTAGAGTTATTGTTCTTGCACACTTCACTTCCTACCAATGTGCTATGTCAGTGTATTAAGTTTGAAGAAAATCCCTCAAGTACTTTTGGAGTTATGCTCTGGACAAGTAAATCTGATAAAGGGGAATAACTCTAAAAGTAAGCAAGGTAGAGTTATTGTTCTTGCACACTGCACTTCCTACCAATGTGCTATGTCAGTGTATTAAGTTTGTAGAAAATCCCTCAAGTACTTTTGGAGTTATGCTTCGGACAAGTAAATCTGATAAAGGGGAATAACTCTAAAAGTAGGCAAGGTAAAGTTATTGTTCTTGCACACTGCACTTCCTACCAATGTGCTATGTCAGTGTATTAAGTTTGAAGTAAATCCCTCAAGTACTTTTGGAGTTATGCTCCGGACAAAACTTTTAGAGTAAATCTGATAAAGGGGAATAACTTTAAAAGTAGGCAAGGTAGAGTTATTATTCTTGCACACTGCACTTCCTACCAATGTGCTATGTCAGTGTATTAAGTTTGAAGAAAATCCCTCAAGCACTTTTGGAGTTATGCTCCGGACAAAGTTTTTCAAGTAAATCTGATAAAAGGGGAATAACTTTAAAAGTAGGCAAGGTAGAGTTATTGTTCTTACACACTGCACTTCCTCCCAATGTGCTCTGTCAGTGTATGAAGTTTGAAGAAAATCGCTCAAGTACTTTTGGAGTTATGCTTCGGACAAAATTGGGACGGACGCACGGACGGACGGACGGACGCACGGACGGACGAAGGGCATTTCTAATATCCACTTCGCCTTCGGCGGGGGGATAAATAATGAACATAAGTAACAAACGAATATAATAATGAAAAGATATCACAATAACAAACAGCACATTGAAATATTTCTACATGTATATATTTTAGGCAACACATCGTCCGAATAATGATGGAGATGGTTCCCACACAGAAGCTTATCAAACATCGTTAATACAAAGAAACAGAAAGAATATGCATTAACCTTAAAGGGGCACTCCCTATATCTAGCCGATTATATTCTCCAAACATAGATTATGTGTTCAGTGAACGTAAAATGATAAATAAATACAATTTTAAAGAAGAACCTATGGCGAAAAATGCCTCTTTTTACCACAATTGATAAATGTAGAGGAGTCCTGTAATAAATCGCATCCACACATTAATTGTACAACAACAACTCTATATAGATTATTGAATGGTTTACGGTACTGAAGCATATTTCAAACCGCTGATTTTACTGATAATGACTGGAATGCATAGCTGAAACTTTTAGGTTAAGTTATAATACTTCCAAAGATTTCATCGTTTATGTATTAGGTTATTTAGTTTGTCATCAGTTATAGGGTATTTCCCTTTAAATTTTCAGACGGCGGACGAATCTTAACAGACTCCTTGTACTTATAACATGAAACAATTACTCATTTTCTTCCTATACGTAGACAAATCGTATAAACATAAATTCGATCGTTATACGATTTATGATGTAAACAATTGTGTCTGCATAATTTTAACTAATCATCGCCCGATTTCATCTTGCCCTAGAGTAAGTTTTTGTATGTCGATGCCTTTGTTGACATTGGCTTTTACCTTTAAGTTATTATTTAAATCGAGTTGGCGTCATATATTTAGAATCTTAGAACATGTTCATTCCTAACTTCATTCAGATTAGTCGATCAAGTTCTGCGATCTCTTGTTGTAGAACATGGAAGTGTCGAGATAAGACACCGAACTTTAACTGCAAATGTTCTAATTCCATGTAAAGATGAAATGCTACAAAATAATGGAAGGAATATCTTCATTTGTTAAATTACATATTTGTTATCTAGATTTATGTGTAATACAAAAATGAAAATACAGTGACTGACCAGGCATAAAGTATTTCATCAAATAATCAACAATTAAAATGAAATGTTTCAAAATAATGGAAGGAATATCTTCCATTTGTTACATTACATTTTGTTTTGATCTAGATTTATGTGTACATGTAATAAATACAGTGACTGACCAGACATAAAGTCTTTCATCAAATGATTAACAGTAACTTTAGCGTGAGGAGATAGCTTTTCTAATATCGATTGAACAGCAGCTGATTTGGTCAATATTTTAACCAACGCAGCAAGCTTTCTGGTTCAGGTCATGGTCATTTATACTTTCACTACTACTTCACTTGACTGTTTGAAATGTTCTCTTTATCCATTTAAGAAAAAAAAACATGTTTCACATTTCAAATATCTAACGGCTCAAAACATCAACTAGTTGCTAGGATTTTTAGTTCCAGAAACTGCTGCTTGATACATTTCAGTTTTCCACGACCTTATAGCATATTAAATGAATGATTTCTGACTGCAAAGTTTTGCATTTTACCGAATAAAACCCGCACAAACTAGCGAAGCCAGAAAAAGAAAATTTAGTAGTACGTTTAATCTACTTGTGGAACAGAACACGTGATGCTCAAAGTTGCCAATTCTACAATTTGCTAGATTTTGAAACACGTGCATGTTGTAATTCATTAGTTGTTTGTTGCTTTTATAGGAAAAAAATAATGTCAGTATTTCTTGATATTAAAGATATTGAATGTATTGGTAACACTGCAACAAAACAAAGTGACTCAAGAGTAATAAACCTAGTGCAGAGCCGCGTATGGTATCGTTGGGAAATACATAGTGGAGCCATGTCAAACAAATGTCACCGCAGTAATTAAGTCGGTGACCAATAGTACTAAAAGTGTTAAAATAGGATCTAAAATAGGGATAGGTAAGATATAAGTGTCAAATAACGGAAACCTAAATCAAAATCCCAGAAGAAATATGGAATAGGCACTATCAAAGACATTTCAATGTAATATACAATACCGCTCAGATCGCGTTTAACCTTGGCATTTTAAATCGCTACTGCTTCGCAATACTTTCCTAAAATTTAACGCAAGAAATCATGCTGTAAATAGTTTTGGTTACGATATCACTTCAAGCTTTATAATCACACATAGCCATCTGTTGGATTATTTCTTAATTAAATTGGTTTCAAATTTTATAGCTACGCATTAAAGAGACTTTACAACTGCCTTTGCGGCAATTTACGATGCTAATATTCCAAATGCAGTTCAAATATCTCATTTACGCGATAAAGTTTCAAGTACAGATTCTGTTACATCTCAAGTTATGTGGGTTATTATGAAATCCTTTCTATATTTCAATAAAGCGAATGGGATTGATAAAAAAGACGATGAGATAACATAATAAAGTAATTCAGCTTCATTTCACTATACAAAAATATTCATCTCATGTCTAGGAAAAACCTTGTTGAGAATAATTTGAAGCTGTGCTTACGAAGTAGAGACGTACTGATTCAGTACAGCTACTCGCCCTCAGATGTTGACGAACAAACAATGTTTTTCGAACTGTATTTTAGTACGAAGCATAGAAAGATTCAAGAATGAATTCATGTAAAGATTTCTGCATTTTTTAAATTCTACGCTTTACCAAACTACTTATTTGAAATCCTAATATAAACATATAAAAGTGTAGTGGTGCCGTTAAACCAAACGCACTGACATTCTCGACATATTTTCTCCAATCGCTTTGTTTTGTTGATTTTAGCCATTCCTTTCACATTTTGATTTCAAATATATCGTTTAGGAGAAAGTTTATTTCTTTCACCGGAAACTGTCATCGAGCAGCTTAAGTGGTGTAATTTGATTTTGAGGTAAATTAAAGTCAATGAAAAAGAAGCAGTTAGTATTACGTAGTCAGAAATCTGTTGAGATTGAGGTGACCTTTAAAAACATGTTTGCCCTGATAAAATATGATTTGTTAAGATGTTTCAACCGAAAAAAGACTTCTATCAATCAAAAGTACGTGAATGGCTGTACATTCTTTGAAATGCTATCAAAGAGCTGTATGGAGTGTTGCTTGTAATGTTTGAAAGACTGATGCTTGCGTTAAAGTTCTATAAATACTTTCTTGAATAAAAGGATACATTCTATATAATTCCAAAAAATGCACATCATCAGTAAAGAAACTCATTTCAGACGAAAATACCGAGGCTTCATACCTACATAACGTTTGTAACGCTTAATAATTTAGCAGCGTATTATTTCGAATATATATAAATTCTTTACAGGAATTTATACTCAAAAGTTAAGTTTGAAAAAAATATGTCATTTTCAGTCAGTTTGAAGAACTTTATTTTTTCATCAAAATCTTAGAGCGAGCAGCTTTAAACAAGACAGTAATTATAATAAATAATTGGTGCATCGATATATGCAAAAAAAAACCATCTATTGAATAAGTTAACGTGGTATATGTGTTCTATTATTACAGATAAATGTGAGATCATCTTATATACATGAGATAAGACTTTTTATCATTATAACAAACAAACATATCTCGAAACTGAAGTTGTGACGAAATCACTTGTTGATATCCTCTATGTATAAAGATACAACAAGGAAGTGATAACAGGTGGGCTGATAAACATGATGATAGCAAATCCAACAATATGCTGATTTTAATACCAGTTCACATATATTGAGTGACCAGACGTTCTTAAGTTGAAATTGGGGCGATTACCCTTTATAGCTTTCGGTATTCTACCGAAGTACTCGTACAATTTTTCAAACTCACTCCATGTTGTATTTAAGACTTCATTTACAACACATAAACGGAACAAAATAAAAATGTAAAAAATCGAAAACACTGTTCTGGGTCTTCAGGAATACGCTATAATCAATGGTGTTTCTAGAATACTTGTGCACAATGAACTTCTGCAGTAAAATGTAGTTTGGTTATTTTGTGTTGGTAAATGATGCGGTATCAGAGACGATGGTGATGATAAAATATTTTACATTTAATAGAACGAAAAAATACACTGAAGTAGGTTCCACCTGTTCACAGTTCTATTTTTTGAAAGATCTATATTTTAGTGCTAAACCATTTAGGAGCATCCGTTTTTTCTTATATAAACAGGTGTTAAAGTGACATTAATGTGAGGGTAAATTGAAAAATACATATTAACCTAATTAAAAAATAACGGTAACCGCCTACCTGTAGCAAAAAATCCTACTTTATCATAAAACGTAGAAGTTAGTATTTTGTAATACCGGGGCTGTATAAGAAATGTAAAACAATTTTTAAAAATCTGGAGAGGTTAGTTACATTTTGTATAGTCCGATTCCAAGCACTGAGACGTGAATGTACTTTAAGCTTTATTGTAAAACAACGGTAAAAACCGAGGAAAGCATAAAGGCCGTAGGTCAAGGGTCAAACTCAGGCTGTAGTTCGATGTAAGAATTAGACAAGATTGATAACAGAGTAAACATCTCTTGAGTAGCAGCCAAAATATTGATGAATGTAATCAATTTTACTGTTAACATTTTTGTAAATGTTTATGTTTCCTCAAGACTGCAAATGAGTGTTAACATTTTTAGCAATTCTAGAGTATCTTTAAAACCAAGTTCAATGATAAAGCAACGGCTCCAAAAATCAGTTTGGTGTTGAATTCAAGTATACAGTATAGGTATTAGACTCATGGTAACAAATATTAAATAATACAAACATTTAATATTTTGTCAGACTTATTTAGTGTAAATTGCAAAGTATCAACTATTCCCAAATGTTGCGTTGCTTAAGCACCTAACCTAGAGGACAAAAAAGAAGCAAAAAGAGATTTCTGTTTCTGGCAAAAACAGATTTACACAAATGTTTTAAGAGAATATTTACGACAATGTCTCTGTATAAACGAAACATCGGTAGAAGGTATTTGCCATACTTGTGCCCACATTTTGTTGTGACATGTACATAGTTTTCAAAAAGGTTAACTTTAATGCATTTACAGAACCGTCATTTATACACAATTGTAACATGCCGTAAAATACATTTTTGTATACTACAGAAAGAACGATACACATCAAATGAATCGATTCGGATAGTTCTTGCTTGCGCGTTCAGTCTCACAGCACGATATAGTAGTGAGAATCATTACCAATCATATACATTACAATATTACGAGTGTATTGTTAAATGAATACTATGCCGTTTCGAATCACTAATACTGGCATTGTCATTGGAATTCAAGACAAGCTTAAGAATTAGTTATAAATACTTGTAAACTTTGTAAACATTACTGGGTAACATCCAAGTATTAATCAGGTTAATATGTAAATTGGAATTGAACTTGTCTTTGCTATTACAACAATGCAAAATATGAGAGAGAGTTTGTAATCTTCAGTATTAAAGGTACAATACTCCATGTAACATTTATTGTTCATTGTGTTTTAATTAACATTGTTCTATAATAAACAGTTGTGTAAATATTTACAATATGTCTGTTACGATACTGAAGTATTATCATAACTAGTGTATAAAAGTCGGCCTCCTGCCAGACAATCAGACTATACAAAACAAACTGTTAAAGAGATTATAAATCTGCAATGCGCAACAACATTGCAAAGATATACTTAGACTGGAATTAAGTCCTTGCATTTACTTCTAAATTGTGATTATCTGCCCACTTATTTCTTACAAATTCCCTCCCTTTGCCGCCAAAAATATAGATGATCGAGCCCTGTTACAGAAAAAAGGACTGACATTATTTTGCTGAGAGTTTTAATGAAATATATAATCATCTAGCCTGATGGCGAAGATCAGATGTTCTTTGCATGAAATATTACGTCTCCTCTTGAGAATATTTCCGAAGTGCTGTTAGGGACTTGAATGTGATGTGCACTCTCTAATAATTCATTGATATATAGTGTGAAGTAACGATAACGATATGCGATGATAAGTTGACGATTCGCGAAGTTACGATGAAACGCATTGTAGGTTTGCATTTGGTCATCGTTTTCGTTATTTTGCGCATCGCTATTGTTACTTCACGTCATCGCCCAATTTACTACAGAGAACGAAAGACCACACCATTATGGTTCAAAAAATTCAAAGGTTTTAATTTTGGATGCAAAGTAGATGAAATTAACCGACTGCAATTTTAAGTCAGTATTAACTAAAGACATAAATTTAGAGCCGGAAGTAGTTCAACCACGGCGACCAATTCGACTTTGTTGTTTTTGACCTGGTTAACACTGAAAAAGGGGCTGTTGGCGCTAGCTGACAAAAGCCAAAAGGGCTGTCAAGCATCGTCCGATCTCAATTGCGAGTGATCCAATCACATCGCCCACCGAAGAAGATTTTGCCATTCTTCGCTATTCATATCCACCACCAGCAGCTGCGGATCTTTTTAATTTGTTCCTAGATACTGTTTTCATTATATGTCACAAGTGCTATCATAACTTTGATGTTATGATACACAGATGGCTTTTAAATGAATGAAATATTTGCACGAGTCTTCAGATGTTGCAATATGAAAAATACAATAGGGTTTTTATTTAATATCGCCATATGGTTGGAAATTTTGCTGATATTAGCCATTTGGCACTGTATAATCATAAGAACTCACACGTTGATACAGTAATCTTTAATGCTGACGCAACAAACATAGTAACTGTTGAGATCACTTGCGGTCCACGTTAGTTTAAACTACTTGGTTTAAAGAAGCACACCATAAAACTGGGTGCAATTTAATATAGCATAAAACTAAAATAACACGTTAATTTAAACAATTGTCAACAGTTCTCAAAGTTTATCAAAAAACTGCTGTCACTACCTCTAAAATTAAAGAAATAAGACATGCTGTAGCGCCGTGGTGAAACTTTCATCAACAGTCACAAAGTTAGATCTAGTGACTTATGATTAAAGGACGTTCTTTGCGTTTGAGCAGAAACGAGACATTTCTCGACTTATTATTTCTTGGGGAATCATTAACTTTACGCACAGTCAGTTTGAGAAAATAATCAGCTAGTTGTATGGTATACGTATGACTCTCCAGAATCGTTTGAGAAACAGTTCCCTCAGATTATTTTAATTGCTCTCGCGACACCATTCCTGATAAAACTAATCACTTATCAAATAAAGTGCTGGTAATTTTCATTACTGATACTACTATATAGTTGGTTGGGGGATAAAGACATGCCATGACAAAGAACACGTGTCATTACATAGAGCACGTGTCATGATAAATAGCACGTGTCATAACAAAGAACACGTGTCAAAAACCTGAAATGAAGACGAACTCGAACCCTTCTGTTTACTGACTAAACGCTGTAGCAACAGCAAATATGAGGCACACAACTGATCCTCGTGTAATTTTAGGGGGGCTTACCGTTACGAAGCACGCGTTATCTCTTATTCTTCAATAGCCATACGTCTTAAAGATAAATCTATGTAAGTTACAACTGTAGATTTATGCAAGCTGCCAAAGCAGATTATGCAAGCCGTTAATGTAGATATATGCGAGACGGAAAAGCAGATTAATGGAAGCCGTAAAAGTAGATTATACTAGCTACACATGTAGATCTATGCAAGCCACAAATAGATCTATTAGAGACGCAGATATCTACAATTTCTTTTTAGTTCCTTTAACTAGTGTTTCAAGATCTTTATTTTTAAATGGTAACAACTCTTAATTTTGTAATTATCTTCGGGTAGTAAATACACCATTGCAAGGAGCCAAAGAAGTCAGTAAGTGTTACCTGTAACTACTGTGCAAATTACTGAATAAAAATGCTGCTACACTTTTACTACGCGTTTGCTAACTTTCACTTTCTCTGTTGCCAACCATCAACGTAAACAAACAAACTCTGCAATCTACGGGTGCAATACTCTCCTCAGAACAAAAATAAACATCAAGCGAAAAGCAAAAAAATATCTTTTGTTATACCACATTAACTCTGGGGAATTAGAAAAATACATAACATGTGATTGGTTCCCTGCCAAATCATCAGACTTCTTTGATACAATATGCTATGGAAACGTACAAAAGCAGAGATGCAATTACTAAACTCTTCATTGTCCTTACGCATGGGTTCATTTTCAGAATGATTTTGTTTGTTGTCGCTGATTTTTCAGCAACAGCTACCAACAAATGTCTCATTATCCGCCAAATTGATTTGTTTTTCTTCTTTTACCAAACAAATAAAGGCGTAGACAGGTATTGGTTGATGTTGCAATTGCCTGTGTGTACTCGTTTAACGTTTATCAGGCTACTATTGAATTGTAAAGACAATAGCCACCCCCGAGAACAAACGTCACTTAGAATGTTAAACACTGGTATTCGAATAGTGGATGCGGGCACGGTTCTGTTCGGGTTCGAATTAGTATTTAGCATTATGTAATAGATAGAGTACTGTTTGCGAGAATAAGTAAGTTATTTGGAGGATGCGTAGTCTCAGAGAAATCACGTAATTATTCAAGTCAACTGTACGTTATCTATTCCGCATTTTGGCACATTTGCTCTGTTGCGCTATTGTAATTGCTCTCTACATTAGATATACCATATTTAGGCACATTTGCTCTGTTGCGCTATTGTAATTGCTCTCTACATTAGATATACCATATTTTGGCACATTTGCTCTGTTGTGCTATTGTAATTGCTCTCTATATTTGATATACCATATTTTGGCACATTTGCTCTGTTGCGCTATTGTAATTGCTCTCTACATTAGATATACCATATTTTGGCACATTTGCTCTGTTGCGCTATTGTAATTGCTCTCTATATTAGATATACCATATTTAGGCACATTTGCTCTGTTGCGCTATTGTAATTGCTCTCTATATTAGATATACCATATTTTGGCACATTTGCTCTGTTGCGCTATTGTAATTGCTCTCATATTTGATATACCATATTTTGGCACATTTGCTCTGTTGCGCTATTGTAATTGCTCTCTATATTTGATATACCATATTTTGGCACATTTGCTCTGTTGTGCTATTGTAATTGCTCTCTATATTTGATATACCATATTTTGGCACATTTGCTCTGTTGCGCTATTGTAATTGCTCTCTATATTAGATATACCATATTTAGGCACATTTGCTCTGTTGCGCTATTGTAATTGCTCTCTATATTAGATATACCATATTTTGGCACATTTGCTCTGTTGCGCTATTGTAATTGCTCTCTATATTTGATATACCATATTTTGGCACATTTGCTCTGTTGCGCTATTGTAATTGCTCTCTACATTAGATATACCATATTTAGGCACATTTGCTCTGTTGCGCTATTGTAATTGCTCTCTATATTAGATATACCATATTTAGGCACATTTGCTAGTCTGCGATATTGTAATTGCTCTCTATATTAGATATACCATATTTTGGCACATTTGCTCTGTTGCGCTATTGTAATTGCTCTTTATATTAGATATACCATATTTTGGCACATTTGCTCTGCTGCGCTATTGTAATTGCTCTCTATATTAGATATTTTGGCACATTTGCTTTTCCATTGCAAGCTCTATATTGTATACCACATTTTGGCACATTTGTAGTTGCGCTATTGTAATGCCATATCGATAGTTTGGCACATTTGCTTTGTTGCGCTATTGTAACAGTTCTCTATTAATGTATTGTAGATATACCATGTCCTCTTTTGTAGATAGATCACAATTGAACTTCAAATTATCAGAAATGCAGCACATTGTTTTCCTATACTGTATCAGTAACCATTCACTCTTATTGTAACACGTCTTAGCAGTTATTTTAAAAAAAAATGAACGAAAAAACCTCCATCGAATGTAAAAAATTATCAACATTCGATATCATTCTGACATTAATGAAACAATCTGTACATGATATATGTATGTTTCTATCTCAAATATTAGACTTAAGTGTGAAATCTTTCTCTATGAAACAAAGCAATTTTATCCGATTTCAATCAAACTATTTACGTTACTAGAAACTTTTTTTCTTATTTTGCCTCGCTATAAAACTACATGTACAACTTGCTCCAGAACACGAACAATCTAATATCATTCAGACATCTTGAACGCTTTAACCTTATATCTAAATATAACGATGCTAATTACCAATTATTACCTTGTAACGTAATGAAATGTAAGACAGTCAGGTCACTCTATTATGTCTTGGAAAGACGAATGTCAGATATAGGTCATAAACGTTCACAACCTCTGACAGGTATAACAGACTTTCACTTATTAATGTTACTCATAGCTGTCGTGCTAATAGGTTTCTCTATGATTGATGCGAAAGCTCGATGTTCGTCTGTTATGAAGCAACATACCCGCGTGCCGTTTATGTCAAAGAGGTAATGCTTATGTCCAAGAAATGCCGCTTAAATCATTGCAATAAATACAATATTTTTTTATCATACATAGTTGTGTTTGTGTGGCAGACTAAACAAAACGGCATCATTGCAACGAAACAGAAATATTTGGTAAATAAATCGGATTTAGATGTGCAGATAAAACCTGACGAAACGCTTTACCGGATTTATTCCGGACCAAGCAACAACCAATCAACACCGAGTAATTTAATGTATAATTAACTGTGTAGAAACAATACATAAATACTGCATTTCCCAGACACTTATTTTTACTGAAGCTATTTACTTTTGCGATAAACTTCGTGCCAAAATGTGCAAGAATAAAAAAATACACCTCAGAAAGAACATTGTCACCATCTCGAACGACTTCTAGTAGTAAATATAACGGTCATACTAAGGTGAACATCGCGTACTAGACAACTTATCCTATTTACACCCCTAGACTTATACATTGGAATCTTCTCACTTCTAATTTGGACAAGTCTTTGTCTTTAAATAGGGGTGTTTCTCAGAATTCTGTTTCAAACTGAACACCCATCTAGTTTAATGATTTTTTCTATACTCTATACATGTTAATAAAATAGGAATAGGACCTTTATACAGATGCATATATTTTGGTTATAACTAGGCCAATGTTAATAACTCTATGTGGATAAATCAATGGTTAATGTTTTTTAGAATTACGACGGTCTCGTTGAACAGTCACATCATCTTAATTTATCATAAGCTGTAAAATTATAAATGTTTAGGTTATAGGCACTATGTGAGCTAGCTGAACTCGATAATGGACAAAATTTCTTAACTTATTAGGTTTGTTTCATTACATGCCTGTGATTCAAAAGGTCCTGCTCATAATAAAGTAAACCCTCACACCTCCCGACTTAACCACTATATATTAAAAGTCTGTCCGAGTCCATGATGTGTCTGAAGTGACTACCCCCAATCTATCTTTCTCATTCCAAACTTTTCCCAAAGAAATACATAATGTTACGTATAAAAGAAACATATACATAAAGCTCCAATTGTCTTCCAACTTATCTTTGTCAAAGATGTCTTTGTATCTACTTGTGTCTCAAATAATTTATTCAAATGAATAAGCTGCAAGTATACTTTTCCAATTTGTTACCATGTTTAATGAAAATTATTATTTTTGGCCTGGGGACTGAAAGTCCCCAAGGCCTAAGTTAGTATACCACATTTCAAACCCTGCAAGAATTTTAGCCGTGCTATGTGCGAATAACAACTGTAAACATGCGCTATGCGAAAGTAGTGCAAGACAGACCAGATCAATCTTCTGTTTGAATGCCGCATATGATAAGAACATGTTACAAATAAAAATAGTACATAAAACTTCAAACGACTGCAGGAAGGTATATAGCTTACGGGCTGCATTACACATTTTTTTCTGTTTTAGAAATTAATGCGCTGTTAGCTGATTACGGAAGATAATCATATGCATATCACGGAAAAGTACGGATATTTACGGAAATTTACGAAAACGTACGAAGCTCGATATAAGAGTTTGTAGTTTGATTTTCAAATTTCCGATGTTATTTCATTGACAACTTTGTTATTTACGAACGATTACATATATATTTACCTAAAAATAAATGTCTCTAAAAAAAGATATAATTTACGTACATTCCCGAGAAGGAACTAACGTGATCAAATTCACCCGCCATTTATCGAGGATCGAGGCCCAGTGAACGGTTTCACTGATTACAACTACAAGGTAACCCAGAATCATTTTTGGTTTTCTCTGTTATACACATTGTACAGTACTGTATTTATATTTCATTGCTGGTATTGCTTTGTTTATTTCTGTTTCAAGGTCTTGTCATTGGTACACAATAATTTTCGATCCACATCATCAGATCATATCGCTTGAAGTTGTACAAAGCGCAGATCGAATTATTTGTACTGGCTTAAACATTTTATAATGTTGACTATGTGATTATTTTTCATTTAACGTACATTTCATAATAAAACAAACTTCCCTGTCACCCATATATTTGTGAATCATTCATTCTGTGTCATATATTGAATTTCGTCCTCTGCACATTTCGACCCGCGCTTTAGGTAAGATTCAACGCAGAACACGTAGGTGAAAAGTTGTTTTTCGGGGAGTTAACCTATAGCCCCCAGGCCTTCAGCGCTCACAGCGCTTTGATTAAGGAGAGAGTTTATAAATAAGCCTAGAGCTTTCTACTCAATCCTTTATGCTATTGTATATTAAGTATGTATAACATGTAATTTCTAAATAAAATATTGTTTAAACCAAAGTAAACCCTTAATTACAGTAAATTGGGTAATTTTCGCGCTGATTTAATTTTTGCTATTTTCGCGAATTGCCAAATTAAAAAATTTCGTTCCACGCAGATTTACTATTTCATAAATAGTGGTCCGGTGGTCAACGCGCTGGACTGGTAATCTAAGGATCGCAGGTTCGATCCCCCACTCCTCAATTAACATAACTAATGGTCTTTCGGATGAGATCTTAAACCGAGGTCCGATGCCTCGGTGCTGTACACCAGGCATGTTAAAGAACCAGGGACTGTCTCTGAAACAGGACGCTTTTTCCCCGAAAACTAAAATAAACAAACTCTTCTTGGGAGGTTGGCCATATACTTTATCCGGTACGAACGATAAAATTCTAAAATATATACATACTTTCGCGAATATAAACTTTGCCAGCAAGTCTGTCTTATCACGAATCGCGAATCTCTTGACACGCGAAAATAATCCAATTTATTGTAGAACATAACATGCGATGCTAAACCACTGACTACTGTAACTATTTGACAGTTTAAACTTTCTCATAACAAATACATTTATTACTCGAATTGTTACACCTTAGCTGTAAACGTTACATTTAATTGTCCAATCATTATATTGTATCAATTCACCTCTCAGTTATGAGATGTTAACCGAATTAACCTATACACGGAAATACGTGTTTCTCTTTCATGATGAACATGGTTAATGTAGCTTGGCAAACAATTTTTTTTTACGTCTTTATGTTTTTGCTTTGTGAACGGTTTTTCGTTCAGTAAGTAACTTCGGATCCATTTCTCGCATAGGTTAATAATATAATGTGTATTTTTTTCACTTTTTATTGTTGGAAAGCGCTGTGATATCTTCCGCGGGGATTACATACGGAAGTTCAAAGTGTGACTACAAAGAGTCAGGGTTAATGATTCATTTATTTCAAATCATAGAATAAATCACGTGCATACATGAGATACGTAAGTTAATACGAAGTTCTGTTTTGTTCATCAACTCTAGTCATATTTTTTTTAAGTTTGAGTCTGTGCCATGCCAATGCCCGCACATCATTTTAAACTATTCTTCGAAAAAGGGGACGGAAAGTTCAGGGCTCATAACTTCCTAGGAACGTGGTCTGCGGTATTTTTTTTTTGGGGGGGGGGGGGGATTATTTTCAGAAAAGGGTAAGGGGTTGATCACTCTCAGTCATTCTATTCGCCAGTTGTTTATTTCGCAAATTTTCAGGTTTTTTTGTTCTCTACGGTTTTTGAATTTCCGAGCGAGCACAATTTTATCGAGTTTAGCGAGTTTGATGAATTTACGTGATGCTGCAAGTTTGCGAAAAGGAAAGGCAAGTGGACCAACTCTCACACATTTCTAAAAAAAAAAAAAATGTGAAAAGCGCGACCTCGAAAGTTGTGACCACAGGCATTTACGGCTCCTCTTTCTCGGGGAAATGTTTGGTTGTTGCCGGGACGTGATGCGAAACTGTCACAGTGTATTCAGAGGTTTCTTCAAAATCTATTTAATTCGGCATAGGTGATTAGTTTAACTCTATTCTGTCTAAATACAGTGAACTACGTATATAACGAACTACTTGAGACCATTTAAATTTGTTCTTTCTAACCGAATTTTGTTAAATCCGTATAACATTTCATTGACAATAAAGAAAGAAAAACATCTCGGGCAGAGAAAATGTGTTCCTTATATCCGGAATTTCGCTATATCCGGAGTCGTTATATACGGAGTTTACTGTAGTATGCATGTTCCTTATATTTTTATTTTTTGAACAGTTAGCCTTACATGCAAGTTCACATATGACTTTGATGTTGTACAGCATTCACTGCTGGTTTCATAATAAAAGACAAAAATGCTACCCTGTGTTTTCCATATGTGCTATGTTTTTATATTGACTTTCACATAGGTAAGTGGAATAAACAGGGAAAAATTCATTTTCGCACATTGCTATATTGATTGAATTTTTATCAAATAGTTCTGGTATAAATACCAACTATTTCGGTTATCGTTTGACTTCACCGTTAAGATATTTTTTAGATAAATCCATTAGTTGGTAGCAAATGAAAACAAGCGTAGTGATATCGCCGATGCAACCAATCAACAACGCTGAGAGAACTATTTTTTTCATAAATAAAACTATAGCTTGTGGAATGCATGTAGCATTTTGACTTTTTACTGATCTGCTTAGGTCATTAGCAAATTTATTTCCATATTATCTTGTACAACATCGCAGTTTTTATATTGATTGTCGATAACTGCATGGCACATGACTATTTCACGGTTAACACAATGTTAGATCGTGACTGGTCTAAGCATATATTTGCCCGGCTCAACTCCTACCTCCCAAACTTTTGTTGAGGGCTATTTCTGCAACAACATAATACACTATAAAGTCCATAATTTAGATACAGCCCATTTGAATAAACATAATCAACGTATAAACTGTATATAAGAACATTGTACATGAAATAACTCTAACCGCATTAGATCTGTGAAGTTTTTTCCCAAAGTAACCATTATAACACTAAAACATATTTGTAAAAGATTCTTAAACGTTTATAGGTAATGAGAAGCCGGGCGGCCAGCATATGGTTGTTTGTACTGGGGATGTAACGTATTAACACAGCGGTTTTCACCTGTAATTTGAGGCACCAAACCGAGTTCAAACGCCGGCCATGATAGGGCAATGTATTTTTTTAGATCTGATAACTCAGAAAGATAGATTAGCCCGTTGATTGATCTGATTATAGAAGCTGGTTAGTAAAACTTCTGATTAGATTGTTTATAGATAGGTTTGCAACCCCGCGACTAACTAGACATAGGTTTCCTACCATGTATACACAAAGACGGACATCTTAAAATGGTATAATGCATCCGTATTTCGTTGGTATCATGTAGTTTATTTGTACACAGGACGTTTAGCATCTTGCTGATAAGAATCTCTGGAGGGAAATTAGGTAGTTGTAGAGGTGTTAATCAATGTTATAGGGAAGATAAGGTATATTTCAACTACATGTATACAGGAAAAAAAGTACTTATTTCCATTCCAAATCTAAATATGAGGGAAGAGGAAGGTCGTTTGGAATATTACACTATTCTAGCACCACGTGGTAAAAAGCAAAAGGTTTTGCTAAGTGGTTAATTTTCAAGGAGCACTTTTAAAACTCGTTTATAGAAAATGAATATGATAACTGTGTTGTATTTATTGTAAAACAACGTCGACGTTTACTTTTGTTTCATACGTTTCACGTTTTCTCACTAAAGCGATATGAGAAGGCCTTTTATCACTTTTTTGCAATATGATTGAAAAAAATAATGCGCTACGTCTATAACATGTACTTTCGATATAAAAAAGCAATGTGAGAGTTTTTCGTGCAAAAAAATGACCAATTTCCGTCGGTAAGACATCTTTCTCGGTAATATAAGAGCAATTTTCCAAAGTACTCTGGGACTTTAAACCAATTTGTAGTGATAAGAAAAAAAAACAACCTTAAAATAGCGACCGAACTACACATGTTGGTTGTCATTCTAGTCTTAATTAATTATGTTCTAATTAAACAGCCCTAATAATAATTTTCTTCTCTCTCTTTTTGTAAAAGGGGGCTGGGGGGGACGGGGGGGGGGGGCGGAAGAGGGCGGAAGTTGATAAAGAGATCATGTGACCAACTAAAATTGTCTGACCGTTCGTGAATTTTATCTGTCTGTATGTATGGCTGGTTGACAGGCAAATTCGTTAGTTGTTTACACATAAAGTAGTTAATTATTAAAGTTATTTTTGCCCACGCTATTGAACAATGTGCTTAATTTTAATCGGTGCATCTAAATTAAACAAATTTCTTAAAATACATTTCCTCAGATCTTAAATTAATTGCTTATATCCTGTGCCCATTTAAGTATGGAAAATAACTGCAAGATGCATGAACGTGCCACGAAGTGTGCCAATCGCATTAACTTTTATTACCATTTTGTGAATCTGTTCCACATGTATATAGGTAATGTTCCCTAACTAAGACGTCAAACAAATTTTGTTTGATATATTTGTTCTGGCAGTACATATTCTGGAATATTGATTAGACTTAACAGAAAATGTTGCCTCGGTGAAATACTGATTTTTATGTTCAACACTAAATAAAGTTTGAAACATCAATTATGCTAATACAAGTTGAGTCCCGCTGGATTTTCATAATATTATGATTGATAATGCTGAACACAAAACGAAATCACACTGGAATGATGGTTAATCAAAGTACACAATTGAGCCGTCTTTAGAATATTGATTATATGCAAGATACAAAACGTCCGCACTTGAATATTGATTATGCAAAGTATGTAATTGACCCCGCTGGAATATTGATTGCACCGAGTGTAAAACTGACCTCTGATGAGATATTGATCATGATTAACACAGACCTGAGCCATATTTGAATTTTGATTAACACAAATGTATTGATTATTTATGCTCACGCAAAATTGAGACCTGCTGAGATATTGATTATACTATGCTAAACTTCAGTATCGCTAAATGTGATAGCGAAACTTTGAAAAGGCGAGAAAAATGGACCAAGAACAGTATCTGCATCAAATAAAAAGGTTCCAGTATAAATTCCTGTAAAGTAATTTTGTATTTTTTAAATCATACGCTACCAAATTATAAAGCGTTGAAAATGCTTATGAAATTCCAATATAAACATGTGCTGCAATAGTGTTGCAATGCCGTCACACAAAGCTCACCAACATATTTTCTCAAATTGCTATGTAGAATTTTTACTTGTGTTGTAGATTTTAGCCATTGCTTTTACATTTTATGTTTTATCGTATCATTTTGGAGAAATCAAATTTATCGGAAACTGTGAACGAGCAGCTTTAAGGAAGAAAATATCATTTGTATTACTTATAAAGAAGAAATATCAGGAAAAAAAATGCATTTCTCTCCCAATTACTAGTAATAGATAAAATATTTCAAAGTACATACCTTATTAGTAGGTTATTCAGATTGCGGAATATCCGAAACACAAAATATACTAATATCCAAACAAAAATGCACAAATCCAAATGGCTCTACGATTCACCGAGGCATCCAAGTCTATGAGATTATTAGAGTATAGAGAATTAACGAAGATATCGAAACAGATATGAAGGGCGGAAAAAATACAGGTAGCAGTTCAGATCAAAAGCTTTGATAATTTGTATAACTTTCAGACATGCTGTATGTAAAACGCGGCATGAAATATGTAAATATTTGCTCCATAAATACTTTAAACACAAATCCAGTTAGCAACTTCTCATACACACTTTTTGTTGAGCTGAGCAAGATATTCTTCTTCCGTTCAACTGTTTCCAAAACAAACGAAAGACAAGGCAATTAACATGTGCTAACGATTACGTGTTATGAAAGCTAAACGACCACGTAAATGAAGTTTCCATGCGTACTCAAAAAGTATTTTACATTCACACATCAAGAAATCATATCGTACCTTTACAATAATTTACTCACAACATAAAACTGTAATCCAAAATTTAAAATAGACACGATATATTAACGGCTGCTATATACTGATGCACTATCTAAAGTATAGTAACAAAAGCTCATTGAATGGAAAGTAATAAACAAGATTCAAATCTTCCAATGCGTCAGTTAGACTGGCACCAGTCTTTTCATTCAGTTCTTATGACACCCCAAACAATTCTTTGACAACAGTTTCAAAGGATGTTCACCACATCTCTTATAAATGAATCTGGGATGAATTTGCATTTATAAAATTTGATTGAACAGTTTCTCAAGTGTCTGAAAATATAGTAATTTATTTTATACGGGCACATTTTCAAAAACGTTATCTTAATCTATGCTTCAGTTAGCACCTTTGAAATAAAGGCGATCTTAAAATAGACTTATAAAAGTCTGTTGAGATTGAGAGGTGTTTTTTCTCTTGAAGTCTCTTTTCTTCTTTTAAGAAAATATCTCTATCAAAAATTTGTCGTGATCAGTCTAATCTTAAAACTGCAAACACTTGAATAAGATTGACAAAAAATTGATTCAAATATTTCAGGACAATTCAGTAAGCGCTTATCAGAAAACAATCCTGCTGTAGCATCGAATGCTCCAGATGTTGATTCGACAGCTTATAAAAATATTGAGATTTATGACAGGAAAGTGCTAAAACCAAGCATCAGAAAATACCCATTCGTGATGACAACTTGGTTCTGGGCGTTTCCAGAAATTCAGCAAATATCAAAGAAACTACTGCAAAGTAGCCTCCTTGAAATAAGTGTTAAAACATTTGATACTCATTAGCAAATTGCATCTGTTATGTTTTATAGATATGACAAACACGATAAGTTGGAAAACACGGTATGAATGTGCAATAACACGGGAAAAAGTGACGATAATGATCAAGTAGGTTTTGTCGTTTTGCAAACAAATTATTCCAGTTGCAATGAAAGAAATATCATTTGATTTATTAGGCAATGGCACTTTTAGGCTAGTCCTATGATATTAATGGCACAAACTGTCTAAATCATTGCCTGCAGTTTTAGCTTGGTCCCAGAATGTTCGATGCCTTGATTAAAATTCAATAGAAACATTAAATGAACGTTAATCAACCATTTAGAAATGGGATCACGGACAAAACTCATTCAGAAATTAATATAAGCAGTCTCTTGTTGACTGATCAGTACATTTAAGCAACATCTTTTAAGTTAAACGCAGGTGCTTTCTTACTGGATCAATTTCTTATAAAAAAAGTCATATTCTCAAAGCGCATGGTCAACAGTTTAACAGTAACGTTACATTGGAAATAATAAACTTCAAATTAAGTAGTTACTGACACGAAAAAAGGAAATGTAAAACAAAACATTGAGCCTGATGCTGGCACAATCTCATACCGAGTAAACGTGTCTGTTTATTTTTATCTCAAAATCTACATTTACAATGAGATAACGATTGACAACTAAACGATAGTATCCGAATAAAATAAGCTTTCCCTGAACGTACAGATGAGATTCCTGTTTCCATTAAAGATGTCATGATTCTGCAATCTTAATTTACAATACACTTACGCGTGTATTTTTTCAAAACCCACTCTGTGCAAGCAGCTGATAGTTTCTGGAAGAAATGAGGAAACATTATAGATATACAAGTTGCTTACATCGATTGGAAAATAAATGAAAATATGGAGTACAAAACCGTTCAGTTCATAGATTGCTCTTGTTTCGGTCGTACCGATTATACACCTCGAACGAGGTTGGTGGACCCAAAAAGCACAAATACAAACAAATTGCTTTTTTGTGCCTTCATTTTTTTTATCTCAGCGAGGTATACGTAAATTTGATAGTTACCTATATCTATAGTTCATCAGTACATATACAGAAAATGGTCAATCTATTTACATCACTTGTAGATTCTTAAAAGGTTTGAACAAAAAGGTTTCATTGAAACCATCAGGGAAAGGGTAATAAGATTATTATTTTATAATTGTTCTTATCAATCAGATATATGATAAATAAAATAAAACATTCCAATCCAACTAGTATATGGTTTGGCGCAGATCTACTCATATCATTTTGATATTCATACTGGTTGAATAAGCATGATAGATACATCTTGGTTTGGATCGGACTTTTCATGCATTTCTTACATATTTATTGGTAGAATTTCATACGTAATATTTGCTCTATGTACATGTTTCTCTTCACCATTGAGTGCTTAAACTGGCGAACGGTAGCACACCGCTTAGGCATTTCAAAAGCACGATTCAAATCAGAGTTTGCTATGGTCAGATGTTAAAAGCGGGTTGAACTGAAAATTTTCAGATTATTCTTGGCACAAAAATAGCTCAAAACAATACAACCTACCACAAGAGTTAGAAAGAGATAACTGAATGAATTTTATCGTTAAATTTGTGATCCTTCGTAAATCATCTGCCATAAGGGCTTAAAACTTTTTCTTGTGTTATCACGTAGATAGGCTACTACAAAATGCACGACTTTGGATAACAATGTATAAATACAAAACATGCAGTCTGTCCCAGCTTGATAAGTAAATTGTAGAAACATATCAGTAGCTACTAAGATATGTGAAACATTATGCAAGTGAACACAATTGACACAAACAAAACGCCGACGATAAAACAGATTTTAATTAAGTATGTCCTCTTGCTATTACTGTGGCGTCTGAGAGATATTTATTTGAGGAGGCTGGTAAAGAACTTCACCTGCTAAAGGAATACTTGACGAACATTTGCAGAGCTGTTTGATATCAAAATAAAATGAAACAAACAATGTTTCAATTGTTTCAATTTTTGAATTTCATTTAAGACAAAAGAGCCATTTTCCACTACAAATATATTGCATATCCTACAGCATTTGAACAGCAGTGATGTTCTCATATGAAGATGAAATTTGGGATGAAGAAAACCAAATGGAAATAGTTAGTTTATGTGAAGGCACCGCATCCTATATCAGCTTGGTATGAGCAGGACAACTGCCAGTACATACAATATTACTTTACTTCACTTTTAAAGACGCACTCCCTACATCTAGCAGATTATATTCTCAAAACATAGATTGTGTGTTCAATGAACGTCAAATGATAAATAAATACAAATTCAAAGTAAAACCTATGGCGAAAAATGCCTCATTTTACCACAATTATTCAATATAGAGGCTTTTCGTAATATATCGCATCCACCCATTGATTGTACAACAACAACTCTACATAGATTATTGAATGGTTTACGGTACTGTAGTATATTTCAAACCGCTGATTTTATCGATAATGACTGGGAATGTATAGCTGGAACTTTTAAGTCAAGTTATTATACTTCAAAAGATTCTATTATTTATGTTTTGGAGGTTATTTAGTTTGACATCAGTTATAGGGTATGTCCTTTAATGTGATTAAGTCCACTTTTGCCGGTGTTTACCTTACAGTATCTTTTTGCTCATGTCACTATAATAAACTATTTTCACACTTGTTACTAAGATCGAATTACACATATCACTTCTATAAACTACTTACTTACTCGTTTGTAAAAAGAGCAATTACGCACATTACTATAATAAATTACTAACTAACTATATCATTTGCAAAATTGTTTTCTGATGCCACTTTAATAAACTACTCGCTCACTTGTTAAACATGTCACTATGATAACCTACTAACTAACTTTATCGTTGCACATGCTAACTTAATAAATTACTTCACTTTACTTGACTTTACCCACTCTTACCTTACCTTACCTTACCTGTCTTTACTTGACTTTACTTACCATAAGAAGAATTCAGAACCCCATCTGCATTACTCCAAAAACTGTTCTCAGTCATTAGTCAACTACATGTACACATACAGTAAAACTAAATAACAAGATTCGGCATGATGATATAACTTTATATGTTAATCGTGGTGATGTAACGATTTAGTACAAAAACAGCATCATAATTTCCGTGTCCATTGAGTTCAAGTACCAATGCGCGCTTTAAAATCTGAAATTTTGAATACCGTGGGCAGTAAAAAAAACATTGATACTCTGCAACTGCACAATTTGAGACATTATCTTTTTATTATCATTTCAAATAAACTTTGCAGGAAACATTGCCATTTAATTGAAGCCGTTAAACAAAATTCATTAACTAAAATACACTTTTCATTTATTATTAGATACAAGCCTAAAACTGAAACATGTGAACAAATTGTTCTGTCTAGTTGTATTACATAGTTTTGTAACGTCAAAGAGAGCAGACATACAGATGACGTCAATGAAATGCTTTGAATGACTCGGAGTCTATTACCTGCTGTAATTTAATTTCTCTCGGTTGTTTGAATTAAAAGAAAGAATGTTCGCCAACAGAGTCCATCAAGTTCATTCAATAAAACAGCTTCTACTAACACTTACATATACAGTAAACTCCGTATATAATGACTCCGTATATAACGAAATTCTAGATATAAGAAACGCATTTTCTGGACCCTATTTGACTTCTTTATTTGATATGAAATCGGTATGTGGATATAATATAATACGGATATAAGGAACACATTTAAGTGATCCAAAATAGTTCGTCATATGCGGAGTTAACTGTCGCTTGAATATTATCTAGTAACTATTTATATATACTCAAACTCGCTACTTTCAAACAAGTGTTTCTACCTCATCACAATGTCATCATTTTCTCCTGTTTACATAGCATCAAACCACATAATTGTCTTGTATTACATTGTAACATGTTTGTTTCAAAAGACATTAATTATATAAAAGAGGGATAAAAACATGTGCAACGATTAAAACAAAACAAATACATGTATCTTTCATCGGGTTAAATATAATACACAATGTTTGACTGAAACTTGTATTCATAATTCCTACATAAGAACTCTGAAAATGCAACATCGTTGGCTCAATGTCGACATAATCTAGCACACCAATTTAAATTATTTGGATACCACAAAATGAAAATTGATATTGATTGTAAAACACAACATGCTGGCTTGGCATTCGTGTTTGAGTGAAATGTGTTCACCAGGCCTAGGTACAACGAACGTGGGCATACCTTCAGTATTTGAGTTAATGAAATATGTCAGTGTTTTACTTTTTCAACAGAACAACTGTATATAATTGCAAATCGTCCCACTTGTTGAAACATTGAGTGATAATACAATTTTACCATAAGGTGCATACGCCATGGTATATCTACGTAACTTATTTATCTATTCGTGTAATATTGTGCAATTAAGCATAGTATTTAGGGTGGCAAAATAAAGGAGAAAGAAGGGAGCATATAATTACAAAATAGAAGAATGGTAACTAAAAAGATAGGTAAATTTAACTGTAAACATCAGTCTAATCCGGATCTAACTTGAAAAAATAATATCAGGATTTGAACAATTGATTCCTTACCTTTGAGGATTATTCCTGCATGTACCATGAGGACAGTTCAGGTAGATTTACGAGTAAAATTAGTATCAGAGCATTAACTAATATAAACTCAAGAAATAAAAGCCAATAATTTTGTCAAATATTGTTGTTTTCACCAAATAATAAAAGCATTTAAGAAATTATTATTCTGAGCTGTTTCATTTTCACATTTTCGGCTCTACAGGAAAAAGTCACAAGTTTTATTTGACTTTCATGAAACATAAGGTTGCCTGCAAACTGTAAATGATCTTTACTGCTTGTGTGGTTAGTAGGTCGAAGGTCAAGGTCACAGTGACTTCCGATCATTTCCTAAATAACACTATTTAGGTCACAATTTTCATTCAACTTTCATCGAATCTGCTCAGAAATGGGGTTGCCTGCAACCAGTAGTTGATACCTATTGCTTTTGGTGTCACTGGATCAACGTTCAAAGTCACAGTGATTCGAACTTCGAAAATCTTTTCTGCTCAATATCTTGAGTTAGTTCGACAAAGGTCAAGGTCACAGAGACCTCTGTTAGGTTTTCCTTGGAAACACTTTACAGGTCACCATTTCCATTTAATTTTCATGAAAGTTGCTCAGAAGGTTGCCTGCAACCTGTAGATGATCCTTTTTGATTTTTGGGTCAGTGGGTCAAGGTCAACATGAGCCCTGATTGCAAACCATTTTCACAAAACTTACATAGAACAGACCCGTCAGTCCAGTGATACTGGCCCTCCTGCTTCATAAACACGTGCTGAATTGGCAACTCTTTGTTTTATCTGTACATCTACAGAAAATAAGAAGATGAAGTTTGACATGAAAAAGATTTTATCGGAAGATAACTAAGCTTTCCTTAAACCTGTAGACATTGTTCTAATTGATTGAAGATTCTATAATTGTAAAAGTCAAACCGCATTATGCCATGACGCACGTGATATTATTTTGCATCAGCTGGATTGATAGATAGAATAGATTCATGTAATGGTTAACTCTATTCGAAAAAAGTCTGTTTAGATTTAAAAAATGCCAGTACTGAGATTGGTGTTCATTGTTCAATTTCTCAGAGGAGTCAAAGAAGTCATCTACACACGGCGAAAGTGAGCTAGCACTAGCTAACGAGCATTTGGGAGGATATGGAAAACAATACATTTATGAAGACTGAGGCCCAAATTCGAATATATTCGAGTATTGTTCCGTATCTAGGATGGAGGCCACAAAGACAAATCATCAAGAGCTGGATAAGTACCAGAACCAGGCCTTATGGATTGTTACTGGGGCAATGCTGGCAAGCCTGTACTGCTATGGAAAAGAAGTTGTATGACAAGGAGGAGGATTTCAAAACCGCAGCTTCCTTCATTGCACAGACCGGGGTGACGGTGTATAGTGTGAACCTAGAGAGACAGAAAGATTTTCAATCTTTCAAGCGATTATAAACATTTTTGAGTGAATCCATCTACAGTTCCAACATTATTAATGAACCATGATCAATCTGCCAAAGTCTTCTAAGTTCTGAAAAATGGTTTTTGTATCGGTGTTAATCAAGCAAAGATACGACGCGGAATATAACACGTTTTCAACTTATACCAGATGGTTACTTGTATCATTTCAATTATCGGCCTAGTTTCATATCTTCTGGAAAAGTAATCTAAAGCAGTTATCACAACTCGGGATTAAATCCACCATTTCATTGAACTATCTTGAAATTTATCATTTTATTCCGCGAGTATGGGCCATATGATTCTAATTGTATTGATATCTTAATTTGTTATCTACAGTTCGAATTAACACTTTAATACAATATACACATGTATAAATAATAAGATTTTACCAATATGTCTGTTGAATTTAACTCATTATCCAAAGATCAATCTAGATAGGTATAAGCCATGATGAACACACATTTTATGTATCTGATAGTCGGGAGTACTTTGTTTGCTCCTCAGTTTTGTCAAGATTTCAAACAAACTTCTCTGCTTTAAATATCTTACAATATTTAACAAAACAGAAAAAACACATAAGCTTCCCCCAGGATACTTTCTGCTTACCCTTAAAATGGAGTTTGGGCTACAAAGTGGCTCAAAATATATATTAGCTCATGAAAACATAGTATGGATTCCTCAAAAGTATGATTTAAAATTTAAAGTTTGATAAGAAGAAATAAAGCTATAAACAGAGTTATGCCTCCGTTACTACACTACAATGCACGGTGAGAAAATGTACATTGTATCAATCATTTAAGTTTGCACACATATGGAAGAATCAAGCACTCCGTTCTTGTTGATGCATGATATACTGTTAGGACATGTAGTATTTTTATTGATGTATACAAAAGTTATGTTTGAGTTAGGTTTGGGTCCAGTAAATATATAGAGGTCGTGGGTTCGCTCCCTGGCCGCGTCATACCAAAGACGTAAAAGTTGAAACCAGTAGCACCCTTCCTTGGCGCTCAGCATTAAAAGGGAAACTGGCTTCACTTCTCTCATACCCTCACGGAGATGGATACCATCAGGAATGAACTGTCGAAATTGATTAATATAAGTTGGATGACTTGTTTCATTATCGATCAAACATAAATAAGTATAGCATAAACTAAATGTATATGACAATGAATAAATTCACTTCTTTACTCACTGAAACATACGAACAACAAGGGGGGGTGGGGGAGGGGGGGGCACGCAAACATCAGGTACATGGTTCTTTTCATGTTACCGTATCATTAGTTCTAAAACATTTTCTGTACGTAACTTTTCCGCCTATTATTTACAGTTCATGGTGCTTACTATCTTAAACCATTGTTAGTGTGCGTGGTGTTCTGGTCTTCCACAGACGGGTATGTCATATTAACAAGTTCAGGTCTCCGAACGCTTTGCTTTCTACCGAACCATATGACCTATTTTACTCTCTACGTCTTAGTGCTATCTTATTTATTAAATATAAATATTGTTTTTTGTTTCTGTCTGTTTAGTTGATCAGAATATACTATGACTCCTGTTAAACAAAATATTTACGGTTGTTTAGCTTTGGGGAAGTGCATGTTTATCGCATTCAAAAGTATTGCATATCTGAACAAATAATCCCTGCGGTATAGGAAGAAACGATGAGTATTGCATTTCAATGATTGTTAGTTTGTAATGGACGTAAGGAAAACTAGATGGACGCAAGGACCTCATAAACAAGCTCACTGGGATAATTTCTAAGCGTATTATAGGAAATAAGTCAGATTATAATCAGATACATGCATATTTTACAAGAAACATACTGTTGAATCATTATTATATGTTGGAATTTGATAGGTCTCAATACTGTCAGTTTAAAGCTTAATTAATTAGATAAAAAAACAAAGCTAAATACTGTAAACGTGGCTATTTAGCGATTATCCAAGTCTTTTGTTTTACTTGCTAGTGAGCACTGTTATGTTTAATCATTGATTGTTTGCTATTAAAGTGAATTTGATGAATTTGCGAAGTACTTCATTCGCAAAAAATAGTGAAAATAGAAACCTCTAGTAAAAACGACTTTTACCGAACATTTGTCTTAAATAATCATTTAGTATTAATGTGATAGTAAAATGACTTTTACCGATAATCATTGATTGTTTGCTATTAAAGTGAATATGATGAATGCGCGAAGTACTTCATTCGCAAAAATTAGCGAAAATAGAAAACTCAAGTAAAAACGACTTTTACCGAACATTTGTCTTAAATAATCATTTAGTATTAATGTGATAGTACTATTCAAAGTAACCTTATAATTTTTAGAAATACATCGATCACTGGTTACACTTCCTAAAAACTGAGGAGAAAAAACAAAGTAATAACAAAAACAAATGCTTCTGTACTAAACTTTCATTCCTGTTGAACAGAATGAAAATCTGTATAAAATATTTTTATCACAGTAAAACCAAGTCGAAATCCTCCTTATTTTTGTCAGGTAAAGTTTCATTTGTGTCAGTCGATAAATGATCAGAATAAGTCTGGCTTATTTCTGGCATATATTCAAAGCATTACTTGTGTTTTAAGAATCTTCTTGGCCATAATTTGTGTTTAATCATTCGGAAAGATATTATAACGATAAATGTTGTCATATGTTGTACCGATAAGTCATGCATAGCAAGCACATTTCAGTTAGATAGTGCGCAGTAACAAAACAATAACTTTTAGAACAACAGATGTCTCTAGGTCTATTCCACCTGTTAACTTGCTAAGAAGCATTTTCACTATTAAGCAAGTTAAGAGTTGTCGCTTACACGCTTTTCTTTACATTTAAAACGAAGAAAAAAATCACTCTGATACTGAATTCAAACCATCTGGATGAATTCTATAATTTGTTTCTGAATAAGTCATATGCTAAACAACCAAACTTATTGGATAAAATACTTATATTATACGTATTTCTATTTGTATTCATATGTATTGTTACCATTCAGTCTTACATTGTTCCATGCAAGAATGAACAGGATTTAGAATAATGGTAAAACAAATATTCAGTTTTCTCTACATACCGAAAGTCTGAAACAATGCTCCAAACTCCGAAAAAAGTATCAATCATTCGCCTACTACACACACATTTCACACATTGAAACAAAAAGCGCACATGCGTATACTTTTGGCAATTGTTTCCAAATCTATTACATCTTTCAGAAATTTCAAGATTCAACAAGATCATTTTACTTTATCTGTTATCTGTGATGATGTAAATGTCTGTTCCAGAGCCTATTGGTATCTTATTTTTACTAGCTCGTAAATACAAATAAATCCGAGCGATAAAGTATACGTGCTATTTCGAACAACGTGGGCTTTTCAAGTTTTGATGTTTCACAAATTCCACCGCTGTTCCTTTCTTTTAACACCGACCTATATTTTGGCGAGATTTCTCAAAGCTAAAACTGAAAACAAATAAACTGTCTTTCAACCAACTGTCCGTCCTTAATCATTGTAAAAACACATAACAAATGACGTCATCACTTAAAATAAACAAAATCTGTATAAAATTAGGAGAAATAATTTCTTCCAGAAGATCTGTCTACCTCAATATTCAATAAAACACCATTTTACTTAACTCTCATTATCTAGTTATCTTGACATGCTATCAAATCAAATATGATGAATATTTCAGCCCACTCTTTCAATTAAAGTGTTAAATAAAACGCAAAAGACTAATCTTTCAATATCCAAAATGTGTCCAGTGACTCTGCTGGCATATAAATGTATACGATTGTAGTAAAAAGACCAGAAAGTTATCTAACTACCTATAAATATCTAACAATGCACAAAACCCAACTGCTATGCCACGGCACTGTAACCTGTTTCAAATCTAATTATTCGAAACCCATTATCTAGACATGCTTTCAAGTCAGCTATGATGAATAAGCGTTTTCGATTAAAGATCAAGTTTAGAGATCGACACATCACCTTAAAAAGCCACGCCATTTTGTCTGATTTTTATAACCCACAAGCAAAATAAAACTAGATAACTGAAATGCAAATTTCATATGAAGCCCTAACAATCTTATAATTTGTTCCGAAAATGATTTCAGAGATAAGAAACCTGTAAAATATGCTGTCTAGGATATGTCCATTGTCGACAGAATATGTCTCACATACAGATAGATATGTTATTTGGATACCACAGTCAGAGATAAACATTGACATTTATTACAATCTTTGGCATTCATGTTTAAATAGTTAGTAGGTGAAATATGTTCTCCAGAGCTACATTGTAGATACAGGGAAAATAAGGAATACTTTTTTGTCGAAATAAATGAATTATGAAATTTGTGATTCATTTACTTTTACGTTTTCATCTAAATAGCTGTGTGACATTAGATCGTACTAGCTGTTACAAATAGTGATTGATAATGCAGTATGACCTTACAGGATATAGGCCTGTGCCTAACTGGTCTGTACATGCATCAAGCGGCATAATTATGCGCAATTATGTAAAATTCTAGTCCGGTGATTGCGGATCAATACCGCTTGATGAAATTAATCGCAATGATTTACATTTACATGTAATTATTACGCTTGAGAATTGACATGCAGTCAAGAGTTAGTCAAGTAGTATATATTAAGACCTAATTTTATCATTCATATGAAATACACATATATGAGCTCCACTGGGGTCACGACCGTATCTCCTAATATAATACCAGTACAGCGGACTCGAGAGTGACTCGATGAGCTTCAAGCTTTCTTCACAATCGAGCTAAAATGAATTAGTATAAACTAATGGAATGTAACTACTCACAGAATTATAAGATATCAGCATTTTATACATTTGGTTTTGCTGATCGATAAAATCGCAGTTCTTAACGAAAAGGAGCAGGCCATATTTATGAAAACCACCGCTGCAATAATGTAAAAAATATAACGTAGTTGTAGTAATGATATGAGTACTTTATCATAAGTACTCAATGTAATTCTAAGATACCCTTTTATTTCTTGTTTTACTATGGTTGTCCCGATAATTGTGATTTTACATTTTTAAGTATTATGTTACGTAATAAAGAAGGTAATGAAAGTCACTAAACAGGAAGGTGTACTGATTAATCATTGGTGCATCATTTGGGTAAAAAGATGTAGGCAATTATAAATAATTTTACAATTACTGTTATAAACAGACAAAAATAACAGAAATTTTGAAACAAAACAGGAGGACCATGATGGTCATGGATCGTTCACCTGAGTACAATGACTTGACTGGTTTAAGAGCCTGGTGACCTAATTTTGACCATAGCTTTTCCATATTATCCGATTTACCATTGATCAAGGCAAACAGTCTCACAATGTTTCATAATGATTAGGTTTAAAATTTGGCGCTTAGAGTGTTCTAAACGGTTTCTTAGACCCTATTTGGTGACCTAATATTTAGCCCACGGTGACCCAGATATGACATTATCATAGAAATTACTGTAGAAATATTCTGATCAAGTTTAAAAATGGTTAAATGTAAAATTTGCGCTCTATTGTCTTCATAACCATTATCCTCCATTTGCCATGGTGGTGTAGTTGTTTATCAAAGGTGACCAAGATGCAAACTCGATCAAGAAATCACCAAGGCAAAGATTCTGACAAATGTTCATAATGATAGAACGAAAAATGTGGCCACTATAGTGTTAATAAGATTATTCTTTGATTTACCATTGTGACCTGGATTTCAAGCACAGGTAATCCAGATTCGAATTTTACCAAGTACTAATATCCTAAAAAATGATCATAATGATTGAATGCGTAATGCGGCCTCTACAGTATCCGCAAGCTTTTTTCTTTGATCTTATTTGGTTACCTTGAGTTTGACCCCACGGATCCAAGAATCAAACTTGACCTCAAACCATCACGACAAACAATCTGTTACAATTTCTTGGCGCTTAAATTCAAAATATGACCTCTAGAATGCTCAAACACTTTTTCTTTGGTATGCCTTGCTGACCCAGCTTTTTGCCCAGCTGTCCAAGATTCAAACTGCATATAAAAATCATCAAAATAAAGATTATAACAAGTTTCTATGATGATTGTATGCATCATCTGCTTTCTTTGATTTGCTCTGGTGACATAGTTTGCGATGTTTCAACTTGACCTAGAAATCATCAAATTTTCATGATGACTGAATACAAAATGTGGCCTCTTGAGTCTTTTTCTTTGAGGTGACCTTGTGACCTAGTTTTTGACTCCAAGTGAAGTAAGTACACACTTGACCTAGAGTTCATTGAGATAAACATCCAAATCCTGGCCAACTTTCGTGATGACTTGGTATGAAATGTGGCCTCTAGAGTGAGTGTTCACAATGTAAAGTGTGAACAAACGACAGACAAGCAATGGACATTTAGTTATCACAATAGCTCACATCGGGTCTTCGACTCATGTGGGCATAAAATGCATATGCGGGGTTTAATCGTTACTAAATCTGATGTAACCGAAGGTTTATGTAATTGTTGCAAGAAATTGCATTGCATAAATAACCGTGATAATGCGAACAACTGCAAATGTTATCACTAATTTGTAGAATCTTATCAATATCTGAAGAAATATGTGAAATATTAACCGACTTTGATATAAAAGGAAACAAAAAAAGAGCAGAAGATAAAATAGAATTAAACAAAAAATTGCCCTTTTGACATCATACGGCATGGGAAAGATTTTTCATTCAGTAGGTAAGCACATAACCGCAGCTGATAGAATCATTTTGGCGAACACTCAAAGAGAAGTTTAATGAAACGACGAAGAGAATAAAACTGCGCTCTAACGATGTTTGATTTGTTATCTTTAAACAACAGGCATTATATAAACACACATTCAACACGCCGGTACTCCAGTTTTGTCCACGCATGATAAAATGTTAGATATTAGATGGAATATTAAATAGACTATTATATATTAGATAGAATATTATATACTACATATAGTATTAGACATGTATATAAGATAAAATATTAGATAGAATATTAAATAGTGCAACATTTAGTCGGGGAATCAAAAATATTTAGGTACAGTACATGTTAGATAATATGCCAGACTGATCAAATTTTCGCTCAGTTTTTTAAGCGCTCACAACAACAGCAAAACAACACCGAAATGAAAGATTAAATTGAAAAATATGTTTGTATTTTATCTTAAAGATACTTCGGGCATGATGTCAGAACTCTTCACTTTGAATACCATAAGTACAAGGGTGACTCCTGACACAATTCTTTTGTTCCGCTTTAAAACACTTAAAGAGTACAAAACGGGTTATGTCCTCTACAATTTTAACAGTCTCATCACTTGCTCACACGTAAATTCAATGAGAAAATATTGAAAAATAAAAGCGAAAAGTACAGATCATGCATGTTTATATGTCTTGCAGCTAGTAGTGCATGAGCTACAAAACATGCACCTTTATTGAAAAATGAATTTAAATGTTTACTTGTATACACTTTCAATGAAGAACAAGAGCTGTCCCTCACAAGTGACGAATGCCCCCGAAAGAGGTGCCTCACAGTCGTGTCCCCCATGGCTCAATAAAAGGCTATGTAATTTTAAAACCTTCCATGCATGACAGAGTAACATGCATACAGTATTCCATTACTTTAAACACTAGTGTGACCTTGACCTTTGAGCTAGGGACTTGGGTCTTGCACGCGACACATCCGCTTGATGTGCTGACATTTGTGCCAAGTTATTTTAAAATCCTTCACAGCATAATAAAGTTATAGTCCGGACACAAAGTATGCACATATACAGGATTCCATTACCTATAAACTCTAAGTGTGACCTTGATCTTTGTGGTAGGGATGTGGGTCTTGCACGCGACACGTCGTCTTGATGTGCTGACATTTGTGCCATACTATTTTAAAATCCTTCAAGGCATGACAAAGTTACAGTCCGGACACGAATGTGGCATATATGCATATATAGAGGAATCCATACCTTCAAACTCTAAGTGTGACCTTGACCTTTGAGCTAGGGACCTGGGTCTTGCACGCGACACGTCGTCTTGATGTGCCTGACATTTGTGCCATACTATTTTAAAATCCTTCAATGCATGACAAAGTTACAGTCCGGACACGAATGTGTGCATATATGCATATATAGAGGAATCCATTACCTTCAAACTCTAAGTATGACCTTGACCTTTGAGCTAGGGACGTGGGTCTTGCACGCGACACGTCGTCTTGATGTGCTAGACATGTGTGCCTAGTTATTTTAAAATCCTTCAATGCATGACAAAGTTACAGTCCGGACACGAATGTGTGCATATATAGAGGATTCCATAACCTTCATACTCCAAGTGTGACCTTCACCTTTGAGGTAGGGATGTGGGTCTTGCACGCGACACGTCGTCTTGATGTGCTAGACATGTGTGCCAAGTTATTTTAAAATCCTTCAATGCATGACAAAGTTACAGTCCGGACACGAATTTGTAAGTGGGGACGCACGGACGGACGGACAGACGGACAGACGGACGGACGGACAGACGGACAGACGGTCAGACGGACAGACGGTGCGATTTTAATATGCCACCCTTCGGGGGCATAAAAAGACATTCTTGTCAACTTTCGCAAACTGACATCCATATCCATTTTGTAACGTGTAGTGTCTAAGCAGCAAATAAATGGAATTGTATTCTCAGTTGTTCATTTGTATTAGTACTGATATTTTGACCCTACCTTATGGAAACTGCATGGAAAAAGTCAAAAGTAGGAGTAAAACCAAATATTCCACTACAGTAAACTCCGTTTATAACGAACTCATTGGGACCATTTGTTCCTTATATCTTGAGTTTGTTACACCAATATATCATTAGTATATGAAATAAAGGAGTAAAAACATCGGGCCCAGATAATGTGTTCGTTATATCCAGAATTTTGCTTTATCCTGAGTCGTTATATACGGTGTTTACTGTACTCCGAAAAAGTATTCGATCTTTTGCCTACTTAAATATAAAGCGCACAGGCCTACATTTCTTGGCGATAGATTCCAATTCTTTACTGCTTTCAGAAATAACAAGATTCAACAGAATGATGTGACTGCTTTATCTGTTATACGTGGTGATTTAAATATGTTACAACACATAACACATGATTTGTAGGTAATGAAATGTAAGCAAAACACAGAAACAAATAAAAATCCGAGAGAGATAAAATGTTTCTGCTATTTTGAATACCGAGGGCTTTAAAACCTTTGATCTTTCGCGATTGCCGCTGATGCGCCGTTAGTTTTTATTCACTAACTGAATTATACACTTCTTTTGACATCAAACGTACCTGTAAGTATTGTTCTTAAATATTTGGAAAGGGAAAAGTAATTCTTCATCTAGGACATATGAATTTATTAAACTATAATGAAGCCTAAAATGAAATGTGTTTTGGAACGTTGAAATTAGCAGAAATACAGATGAAGTCATTACAGATATAATCAGATTGTCTCGCAGATATACCTTACTGTCATTTAATTTTCTTGGCTGTATTAAACTGTGTTCTTCATCGGCACTTGACGAACTCGGTTAAAACAACATTATTTCTGTCAGCTGTTAAATTAGCTAAGGGTTAATTTAGTCTCAATTATTTGCAACTTCGTTTTTTCGATTTGTCATAGATTGGACGCAACGGCAAAGGGACGTGAGACCAGTGCTTATTAATATTTGTAAAAAGAATACGTTGCAAAAAGAGAAAGATTTGAAGTTTATCATTACATCAAACCGATTATTTTTAAGACTGAATCCCTCTAAATGTTATTATCTAGTTCAACACGGAAATAGTTCTGAAAATGCTACAGCAGTTGCCCACTGTCGACAGAATCTAGCACAGCAAAAGTGTAGAGTAGAAAGATATGTTATTTGGTTGCCACAACCGGAGATAACAATTGACACTGATTGTAAAACACAACGTGCGGCTTTGGCATTCAGTAGTTACAAGGTGGAATGTATTCTCATCAGCTAAGTACAAGGAAACCGGTCGTACATTTGCTGTCAGACTAAATGAAATGTATCAGTTGTCTACCTTATCAACCGATCAGTTGTATAAGATTGTATATCGTGACACTTGTTGAAAATATTGATTGAAAATACAACGTGACTTATGAAATTATGTACAGTATACATAGATCTGAATACAATTTCACTTATAAATTAATATATGTATTCACATGTTGAGTCTTCGGAATTCTAGGTCAAAATAGCAAGACTTGAATCCCACTTAAATGATTTGACGGCGATTTCAACACTACTTCTACTCTTCAATATAGTTCTGCATTGCAGGAGACAGTCATAGAGCAAATATACCAAATCTAAAATTTGCTGAGAGCTCGATCAGCGCTCCAAGTCTCAATTTGAATTTCGTTTGCTTCAGCCAATCAGGTATAGTGAATGGAACAATCCAGTGACCATCTGGGTTTTACAGCTGATATATTTGATTTAGCTGATCTAGAAAAACAAAGTATAATATACGGAGTAATGTAAAGGGTTACTCAATACAACAACCACAAGCCGTCTGACCCATAGAAAAGTCAAAAAAAGACTTTGGCCGATAAATTATCCATTACAGCTAAAATATCGAAAGTTACTGTGGAAGAACAGAAAAAAAGAGTCAGATATGGCACAGGGTACAACAAAAATATACTCATTGTATTAGGCTTAAACCAGTGTTTTTGCTTTTGGTATTTTGAGGATTTTAGTTCGGTGAAATATAAAACCACTTAGCATTTCTGACATACAAAATCTGTGTTACTTTCTCCCTAGAGCTGTTTCGAAAACCAGGTCTACATCTGGTCTCGAAAACAGTCAAAACAAATGTTAGAAAAGAAACAAGTACATATACATTTATAAAAAAACATATTCCATTAGTAAATTAAAAACTGCAGCTCAAGGGCTAAACACAAGACCACCTGGCTCTTATGTGTTCTAAATCGGAAAATGATAATGCTTTATTGATTTCAGAGCAATCAACACTCTTCAGATACCAAGATTCTAAAATCAGCTACTTCAGGGTAATACCAACAGGCAGCAATACAAACCATTTCCTCATTTATAGCTGCTCGCTCTCAGATTTTGGTAAAAAAATAAAGTTATTCAAACTGTGTGAAAATAACGTATAGAAGATCATATACATGTAGTCATATAAAAAAATTCCAGTATAAGTTCCTGTCACGCATATCTGTAGATTTAAAATAATACGCTACCAAATGATAAGACGCTTTTGAAATTCCAATATAAACATATTGTGTAGCGGTGCCGTAAAACCAGCATTTTCAATCGATTATTGCAAATTTCTACCTAGATTTTTACTTATAATGTTGCTTATAGCCTTTGGTTTTATTTTTATATAATTATGAGAACGTTATTTATGAAAATTTTATTGTTTTCAATACATTTGTAGCAACTGAGAGCAAGCAGCTTTACACACCATTTTTATTGAACGTCGCAACGTACTATAGTGAGATGTGTTTACATTGTTTTTGTTCTTATCAATTTAATTTATACTTACTACATTATTCTCGATTGCGAAAGAAGTTATTACAATTTAGATTAATCGCTCAACCCTGAAATTTTAGGTACCTAGCCTTTCTCAAGTTTACACTGTCTAACTATTGATGTTGTGTTTACCTGTAATATCAGGAAAGAAAAATAAAACATAAGTAAATTAAAAAAAAACAGGATCTTACATAAAATTCTGGCCCCATGCTTATACAACATTTTCCATGCTTAACTGAGTCAATAGAATATTGCGAAAGTCAGTTCCTTGGTTGCGTGGTTAGAGTCGCCGACTTGAAAGCACCGTAACCTCTCATAGATTAAGGATCTAGGGCTGCTCTTTGTTTCTTATAATACACGGTGCTAGAAGTTGAAATCATTTTGTGCTCAAAGTAAAAAAAAAACAAATGAAAAGGGCGCGGAACAATAGTCCAGTGGTTAACACGATGGACATGTAATCAAGGGATCGCAGGTTCGATTCCCCGCTCCTCTGCTAACATAATTAATGGTATTTCGGCTGAGACCTAAAACCGAGGCCCGATGTATCGGTGTTGTACACCGGGCATGTTAAAGAACCAGACGGTGTCTGTCGAATGGGACACGTTCTGTACCTTGCCCTATCCCCCGAAACCTAAATTAACTAAACTCTTCTGTGGACGCTAGTTATATGGATTATTCGGGACCAACGATAAAACTCTAAAAATACATACAAGAAATAAAAATGGATTATTATATTGAATTTATATAAAGTTAAACATGCGGTCATCTGCTTGAACTAATGTGCAAATATGTCAAATCGACATGAATGAGAAAAACAATAATTCAAAGAAACACAATTTTTGAAAATATGTCAATCGACCTGCATGGAGAGATATTATTTCAATAAAACAGTATGACGTTTTCAACAAGAGACAGAACGGCGTTCCATATCTTCATATCTGTAGATTTCGGGGTAAACACATATAACTAAACATATAGCAGATGCTCCCATAAAACATCAATTGCTTCCTAGATTTAGAATTCCAAACCTTAGCCAACATATTCAATAAATTACTTATGTGTCGATAGCTTGTAGATTCCATGGCGTGGGATAGCGTTTCAATAGACAGTACAAATGTATCAATTTTAGCACAGCTGTTCTTAATACGCGAATCAATTATACTTTCATTTTATTTAATAAATTAGGCTTAATTAAATTTTCAAGTGTTGAACATAAAAATCAAATGAAATACAAATTAAATTCGTAAATTTCCTGTTTTGAATTATAATCGACAAAATAATATTTTATAACTTTACATAAATCTAAAATACCTATGAAAACAACAAATAGTTGTTAGTGCCCAAAGCCTTGTATATTTTAAAATGAAAAAAATAAAAGAATATTTTAATTGCAAGCTTTGGCGAGCTCTGTTTTTAGAAATATATATGTAGGCTATGTTCTGAAATGAAATAATAATAAGAAATACATATTTATTTAATAAATGTTTCTCGAAGAGTGTGAGTACTTATCTTCTTCTGGAGATCCAACTGAACATTACATACATAATGGAATATAAAGTTTATAAAGACCTTAGGGGCAGTAAATTAAGAAATATTACTTGAAACACCAAACATACCAAGGTTTGTTGAGTTGCTAACATCATATTACGAAAACTGCCTACTTTTGTAAGTAAGGCTTTTGAACTTAGAGAAACAAGTTATTATAATTCACACTTTTCTCTTCAAATAGTAAGGTTCTGCATGCATATGAATATGTTTTGGCGGCTTTTGCAAATAAATATTTTCCTGTACACTAAAAGAATATAATTTTCATGCTGTCATTATTTTTCTAAAATTATACTTGCGGCGTTGACAATACATTTTTATAAAAATTTATTAGTTATGATTTAAGAAATCTGATATATGTTGTGACTATGTCATGTGCCTATTTGTAATGTAAATGCTTCACCATGTAGGAACTAATTAGTTTGTAGCTTTTTGTTCGATAAACTATATATCTGTCCGTCATAAAACAAGCAATAGATAGAGTACTGTTTTCAAAAAATAGTTGAGTTACTTCGAGGAAGCGTTGACGTAATTATTCAAGTCAACAGTATTCTATCTTTTACTTGCATTATCATGGCACATTTGCTCTACTGTTCTCTATTGCAGATAGAGCATGTTCTCTATTGCGTGCGGATTTGAAACACTGTGAGGCCCGTAAGAGCTCGCCGGTTCTGGTACCACTATCGAAGGGTAGTAGCATGGAAAACGTACGATGCTCGTACGATGCTTTATGGAAACTGGGTGGGGAACTTGCGATGTCCGCACGAGGCCTTCATGGTGTTACGTTCACTGTACGGGCTTCGTACGACATTCTTAACGATTAAAGCTAAAAAATTAGAAATTATCGCCGAACTGGTTTATTCTTGTCGTACGGACACCATGCAGATACCGAACGAGCGCGTCCGAACACACGTGCACCGCACGAGGCACGTCCGAGCTCTTTCCAAGCTCCACACGACTTGTCTGCGCTGTACGTACGGATTTACTACAATTGCATCCTCAAAAAGATCGTACGGGCTTGTAGGCATGTGACAAGAAGCTACAAGTGTACGGAGACCGTGCCGATTTTAAAAGTTGGTTGAATCGTACGATTTTATAAAACGTACGGACATGGTATGGATAGGCATATTCGAGAATTTACTAATAGTACATTTATGTGAAATGAATCCTTCGTGAGATTTTTAAAGAAGCGAAGTGGAGAGTTCGCGAAATTATAGACAATCAAATCATCGCGAATTTTACCCAGTTTTAGTTTTACTAGGGAAATATATCCTTCAACAGCCACAGGAGCAGAGATGAACCAACACTAGATTATCATCGAGAAGAAATTACCTGCACTGGAATTCTCATTGTAAGTGACTCAGTTAGTGACTAGATTTATCGAGCAGCCCACATAATTAGATTAATGTTGTTGTAATGTTTTTTTGGATAATCATTATGCAATTACTTTGTATATAGTTCTGAATTGTTTTAGCTATTGGAACAATATTAGACAATAATGTTTCAGGAATTTTCAGTCACCTACGCTGTCTGAATATATCTGTCCATTTTACTTAAATTTCTATATCTATGAAATACGTAAAAATAATGACAGCATTTTTTGTATCTACTTACAACTTTGTTTTTGTTTCAACAGCTTTTGCTTTTCCCATTTTGGTGGGTTTTTTTGCTGGTAGTTAGTCTATTCGTGAATTATCTAGTAAATAAATGTATTGTGTACATGTAGCAGATATTGTTTTATGTATGTTTTATTAAGTGCTGTAAATTTGGTTATTTCCACGCGACCAAAATATCCCGATTTGTAAGCAGACAAATTTGTTCGTAAATTTTAAATTCGCGAAAGGAGAATTATCTTATGGTAAATATGTGTGATATAAATCAATCGCGAAATGTTTAAATTAGCGAAGTGGAAAATTCGCGAAAATAGCGAAAATTAATTTCCAACAACAAAAATACATCGAATGAAAGTAACTTGTTTATGCAAATTTTGATGTGCCCTCTAATGCTTTGTCCCGATAAAGGGTAGTGTAAATGGTGGCCGAAACGAGTATTTACAAAAGTCCTTTTGTGGACAACGATACTTTTACTGCACCTATTTCAATTTACTTTAGTTGTAAATTCCCTTCCGTTGTACGCTTTTTTCTATTTTTTGTGCATAGTTTCTATTTAATGTTCAATGTTACTCAATGTCATGTATAAATGGAATAAAAGAAAACTTCAGAGAAAAGTTCAAAGTTCTTTTAACAACCTTTGATTACCACCTGCTCAGAATGCTTAAGACAAAAATAATGTAAGAATGAAAGAACATTGAGTCTACATAGTTCTAGTACCACTTGACTTACACAAGTATTCTTATTACGCAAGGAATGTAGACGATTAAGCTGTCTTATAGTGTCTATTAACAAGTAATTCGTGCCTAGTAGACACAAAATGAAGTCGACTGCCTGTTTTATGTATTCTCTTATGAAATTCAGGTCATCGTGTATCAGATAATAATATTCGAGGATTCAACGCGAAACTTTCCTATCTGCTTCTTTTTTTATATACACTTAGACTAGTTTCACGTTTACCCTCGCATTGCCTTTGAGGATAAGTGTTCAAAAGAATACACAGGAAGATGAATAGAAAACAGACAATTGAAATAAAAATGATCGAAGACAGTTTACTGTATCAACCGGCTTAAAAGTAAAGAAGAACATAAATTGAACGCTTAATTATGTAGATATGTGTAAGCGATACCTCTTCTAAAGTTTTATAGTATAGTCCAAAAGACAAGTTTGCAACAGGGAAATAATGCGTAATGCAATTTCTCTGACATGCCACAGAGTTACCTGTATGTTTATGAAAATCCGTGACAAAAACATACAAACGGAACAATATGTGTTACGTACAAACAGAACAATATGTGTTCGACGGATCGCTGGCCCAAGCCTCTCGTCATCCAGAGCATTCATTACCTAATTTAATATCTGAAGTCTTGGCAAACCGCTGATGTATGAGGATGGCGGTGCAATAGATTTTTGTAACAAAGACACAAATTATCTTGATACAAATACAAACTTTAAGAAATCCAACACTCTGTGGTTAAATGATAAATATAAACGAGCTTTTCTAATAGTTGCTGAACCGTTTTTCATTTGTAAGCTTGAGAAGGAAAACATCTGACGCTGGTATCACTACTACGCTTAGCCTAATAGTATTGTACACTGTTAATCGTTTCAATTGATAGAATAAGGAAACTCTAACACAACAAAAGTAAACAAACATACCTCATTCTTGCCGTGAATCAAGTCCATCTCAGAAAGTAGTTCCATCTCTCGCCGACGGGAGTCATCTTGCACTTTCTTGACATAGTCAGTTAACTCCTGAACCTCTTCATCTAGAAGAAGATTCTTCTCTTCCTTAGCTTTGATTATAAGTCTCAGGTCATCTACAACAATAAAATATTCCATGCATAAACGCATAAACTGTTTATAACACATTTCATAAGACAGTTGCCTGAATTGCGAATTGTCTCAGGTCATCTACAACAAAAAAACAATACAATGCATAAACTATTTATTACACATTTCATAAGACAGTTACCTGATTTATAAGTTGTCTCAGGTCATATACATTAAGAAAATATACAACGTTTTAACTATTCATTACGTCAAAAGACAGTTGCCTGATAGAAGAAAAAGTCTTTTCACGCCTGGTAGAACTCGAACACGAAGTTCAAGTCGAAATTTAATGAAAGAAAATTGAAACCTAAAATAAAAATTCAAACTGTTTACTTTCAATGTTTTATGATACAGCTACATTTGACTAAAAGATTATCTTTACTCATAAATATTTATGCATAGTTTTCGTTTATGCAAAGGGAGATGAATGGTATGAAAATGTCTGTCTGCTTTCCAGAGTAATCTCCCGTTTATCAATTGTATTTAGTCAACTTCTGTTGGCACAAAACTCTTTCTGTATTGTACCATGATCGGGTTCAAAACAGATAACGCAGGCTTCTGTCGAATAACGGATAGCACACACCGGTTCTAGTATCGCTGGAACGGACAGGAAAAAGATTAATGATGTCCATTTTCAACTACATCGTCATTGCAAATATTGCACCATTGCAAACACCGTGTTTGAAATTTTTATCGAATCACAACGCAGTATTGGCTGCACTTAAACTAGGGTGAATCAATAAATAAATTATATTCCAAGTCAGTCAATAGGGAAATGATGCTAATTTACAAAACATAATTTCTACCACTAAGTAGGTTAATGTTCATTTTGATACATTAACTACGATATAATAGTCGCGCGGGACCAATTTATTTTCGTAAATGCAAACAAATGAACACTTGCCTATACAAAATGTTGAAAGGATACTTAATCTGTAAACATCGTAGAGACTGATTACTTTTACACGACGAAAAATATTAATTATTTTTGCACATTCATCAAAGACAATATTCTCTTAGAACGATAACTACTTCACGAGTACACTCTAGCGTTTCAGCATTTATCTACCGTTTGAAGCATGCATTAAGCTACTTAGCAGACAGTCAACACTCGTAGATTCAAAATTCAGCTTTCCGACTTTGCTCCTTAAAGTGAAACAAGATACAAAAGAAATATTATTGTCATTGTGTATGAGTGTGTAAACGAATTATTCATCCAATCATAAAAATAGTAATAATTCTACGAAACAAAACAAAGTGATTATCGAATTGCTCGGACTGCTAGCCAATGACGAACTATGTCTGCATTTTGTCTAACACCACGAGTATACAGTACACTCGTCTACATTTTTGCTTCTTCTTTATTAAAGTATTTGGTGTCTAAGTTTTAATAATTAAGAAATGATTTTATCACGCTGAAGGTATATTTTTGTAAAAAAGTATATTTGTGTCGTTCTGGCAACGGAATCAACATATATATTCACTCCACATCATAGCTGCCAAGTTTCATAACAACTTATGATGCTTTATCAAGGAAGTTACGAATTCTAAAATTAGAGAGGTAACAGAAAATTGTGTTTTGGTAACGCTGTACTGAAAACAAATTCTAATGCTAGCGATGCGATGCAAAAATGGAAAATGCATTTTTCTGCCTAGTATACAGAAATATTGCAATATATATTTAATTCCAAGTCCACCTAAGCTTCAGGACTGGTTCGTCCATCTGTGCATTTGTCTGTCAGAAAAGTCATGTTATTACAAGCTGCTTCATATAAAACCATTAGATACTGCAATATATACGTTTTCACTTTTGGTGTTGAAGTTACTTGTAAGACTAATATAAATATGCAAGAGGACCCAGATGACCCTATGTTGCTCACCTGAGTACCATTGGCTATAAAACTAGGTCAACGATAGCAGAAACGGTCAATTTGATACATTCTAAATGCCTAAGCTCTGGGTCATTTGCTTATATAAGCCTATGTAAAATCAAGTGACCCCCGGATGGGGTAAATTTTCACCCGGAAGCCATGATTCGAACAATGTTGGTAGAGGTCCACTAGGTAAAGCTACATGCTAAATATCTAAGTTCAAGACCATGTGGTTTCAGAGAAGAAGATTTTTAAAATTTATCCTCTGCAAGCTTTTCTAAAATAAAATGATCCCTCGAGCAGGGTCAATTTTGATCCGGAGGTCATACTTTACACATTCTTGGTAGAAATCAACTAGGTAATGATACATGCTTAACATCTAAGCAATAGGCCTTGTGGTTTGAGAGAAGAATCTTTTTCGTACTAATTGCTATAGGAACCATAGTTCTACATTGAATGTAGTTCTTTGGAAACCATTGCGAGGAACATCCTTGCAAACTTTCATAAGCATCGGCACATTAGTGTCAAAAGAGTTGCCGTTTGAAGGAAATGGTGAACGGACAAACGTACGATGGACGTCGGACAGTGAGAGGTCCTTATAGCGGACCCTGAAGTGATCTAACAACATATCTTGCGTTGCTAGAACAGTTCAAATAAACATTCCTACAAACACAGGAGCTGGTTATTATCTATATTTTCACTTTGATATAAGTCCAACTAACAAAAAAAATCAAATATTATCTTTCCGGTACATCGGATGCTTCGGTGGTAAAATATGAAAGTTAAGATCAGCGGGAAATAATATAGTACTTTGTTAATTGAAAGTGCATGTTATAAATATATTTCAGTATTTTTCAATGAGATTACGAAAGAAAATGATAACTCTCTAGCATCACTTCATGAATAAACTCAGTACATATTTTTTAAACACTCTTCAATGTTGTTTTTGGGGTAAACTGAGCAGTAAAAGTCATTTAGGCATAATTCATGACTAAATCCAAAGTGATTATGGGGCTTTCATAATAAGCAAACTAATTTATATAGAACACAAATTTCACTATAATAATAATCAAAAACAATTAACCTCCCTTTCTTTATAATAACAAAAATACTTGTATAAACATTAATCAATTTCGTCCCATTACTAACAATGAAACTGTCAGGTCACTAATGTAATTAACGTAATATTTCAATTTTCATGAGAAATTACATCAAAGATAAGGAATCTTTTGTTTAATTAAACACTTACTGTACATCCTCCGATGTAAGAGCTTGTATTACGACTATCATTATTTTCTCATATTTTATCGGAATAGTTTTCCTAAGAACTTACTGAGTTCTTTTAACGTACCTACAGTGTTAAAAAATTGAATAAATTTAATCTTCTAAACAGACCACCCAGAATTAAAGCAATTTTATTTGGCCTTTCATGATTAAATAGTTCTTGTAGATAATAATTGTTAACAAAGCTATTCAGGCTAATCACTGAACTTTTCACTGATTTGATTTAAATGGGTATTCGAGGTCATGTCCAGTGGTTTATAACTGTGAGCGATACCCGCCCCTCCCCGTCACCCCTCGTGGAAAAATACTATTCTCTACGCAAGCGTTTATATTTGATAATTTCGATTTTCTTAAGTCATATTTTCCGTCATATTATACATGCAGAATATATTCTTATTTTGAAGTCTGAATACACACTACAGTTTCTAAATTTGCAACCATGCCAAACGTCGCACAACATTCCAAGAACAACAAATAAAGTTCAAATATAAACGCAAGTTAATTGAATGATTTTACACATTTGTAACAACTCCAATAAAAAAGCTTCCTGTTCTATATTTCCGATTAGTACCGGTAGTTGTCGGTAGTTATATCCTTACGAATATTGATTTAAACCTTCAGGACGACGCCCTTTCTGGTGTTTCATAAAGTTAAAAAAAAATGAATTGAGCAATAATGGATATTGCAAATGGAAAATCTGTTATTCTTAATAGATCAAACGAATTGATAAATACATTGGCAGTTATTTTCGATATTTTACCATTACATATGTTGTTGCTATAGATCAAAGCATATACTGCATGAATCAGGCTAAATCCAATGGAATAAACATATCTAAAAACCATTATTAACCACACTTCAGGTAACTTCTCGAAAACAGTTCGTCTGAAATGACCTGTAAAGGTGTTTGCCATTCCACCCCACATTCCCATTCGCTAAATCTAGATATGCCGTTACAGTAACTTCAATACCATTGCGGCTTATAGAGTGAAAGTACTATGCATTGTTTATGCATCCATTTAAAGTGACCAGTCAAATGTCATAATTTAGGTCAAGAGTTTACAGTCCTATTTCTTATCGGTAAAATGTCGTGACAGTAGAATATACACTTACATAGGCTAAACAAATTCTAACTAATGCCCTAATGCAATTAGCTCGCACAGTCTTAACATTCATGCTTTGCCATATAGCGTGCAAAACACCTACAACTGTTTCTGCCAGACTTTGTCTCGCGCATCTTTAATCGGTAGCTTTAAGTGCTACCGCTAAGTGCTACCGAATGCGATGATAAGTACCCTATTCAAGCTTGTCATCTACATGTAACTTATGTAACGGCCGAATGCATATATTTTTAAGTAATCTGCTTGCATGGTCACAAAGAGTCATATGCCATACATGCATCTATTTTTAAAAAGAAATAATTTGTTCATGAAATAGAACAATTTTCTAAGACTGTAAGAAAAGTAACTTCTTTAATTCATTTACATAACATTTTTCTCTGAAAGAGAAAGTGCACACTTTTATGGTATAACATTGACTCTGGACTAACCACAATATATGTTTATTATGCGCATATTCTATTAACAAGCATAAGCAAAATATTATTTTGTTCACTTTTCTTTTCAAATAAGAAGCCTTTACTAATTTAAAAATGTACATCATTTAATCAACTTTTACCTTAAAGATATGCAATAGGAGCTATACAGTTTCTGCAGCTTGTCTGTCATTAGCTTAGACACCTTATGGCCAAAAAAATAAGAAAAAGCTTTCTTTGTCGTGAAAAAACCGAATTGAATACATGTCAACATCGTTTTAGAGTGACAGAACATAGTTCCAGCATTTTCCAATCAGCAAATTTATTTTTCTAAGTCAGTAAATTCAAAATGATCCTTGGACTATAACAGAACGTTACAACAAAATCTGTACAATTAATGTTATCATACCTCATGAAATTACACGTATTGACTTCAAGCTGAACAATTCTTAGAATGTTAATTTCCAAAGTTTCTAAAAGTAAAAACATGTTCTGGAATTTTTCAATCCATCAGGGTAGGCATAAAAAGAAGTACCAGCGGTATCTACAGCTTTCCTCAGACAGAAGCCATATTTCTTTAAACAAAATGCATACTCGACAAATTTCGCATTTATAATTTCAGCATACTTGAGAGGTTCTTCTGTTTTAAATTTATTGTTTCAAGATTTTGTACATCCTTTACGCTGTTGATGGCCTTTGTGATTATTCAGTCTGCATACTTGTCAGTCATCTAGTCAGTATTTTTAACCCATTAACGGTACTCTCTCCAAATTGAAAGATGAACAAACTTCCAAAATGATATACTAATAATATGTAAAAATCATGGCTAGAATAAACAACACAAGTAAATTTGAGAAAATCTGATGAAAATGTTGGTGATCTCGTTTTCGCGGCACCGCTACACTATACTTATATTGGAATTTCAAAAGCGTTTGCAACGCTTTATACTTTGATAGCATATAAAATCGAAACTACAGAAATATTTTACAGGAATATTAACTGAAACCTTTTTATTTGATGATTCGTTCTAAAATATTTTAATTTCAGACAGTTTAAAACAACATGTTTTTTTCACCAAAATTTGAGAGTGAGCAGTTTTAAAATAAACGCTAGGCCAGTCGCTTTAGCTTAATCCAGTAGGGCACTTTGACGTTAGATATATCGCATCAATATGTCTTTCTGGTAACTAAAATTTACTTTCCAATATACGAATTAAATTTTTAAGAAATAAATAATTAAAAAGTGTTGGCAAATATCTGGCAGATTTTTATCATGTAACAATGATAGTTTTATAGGTACAAAAGTAGGCTATAGTTTATAATTGATAATTAAGACTCCAATGAAAAGTGAAAAAGTGGCAAAATGTTTATTTCAACAGTCTTATCGTGTTTCAAATTTATTCAAATTTCATACACAACAAAAACAATATAAAATGGAATTCTTGTAAAAGTTTCAATAATTTATCGCAAAAAATGACTTAAGCAGAAACAAAAACAATAGCGTCATTCAAATATAAAATGTTCAACAGGAGAACTCTTTGCGTTTCTTAATCGGTTACGTGTAAGAGGGGATACAGGTATGTATGGTATATAGATGATAACAAAGAATTGGTGAAAATGGCTAAAGTCCTAGAATATGTTTCTTTCCTCTTGCTTCTTCTTAGAAAAATCCTTTCTCCTTAATTTTGAAATTTTCGGTCATTTTGAACAACAAAGATAAATAAGCAATTACTTTTTATATTGTACAGATTTCAAGAGAATTAAAGTCACATTTATTTGTCGTCAAAGCGCAAGGACCGTGCCAAGTTACTGTGTTGTTGAACTTGCCAGTTAAAAATAGGCATCTTGTCCAATCTTGCTGTCTGGTGTGCATCTCAAACAGGAGCCAAATATTTTAAACTGGCTAAACATTTCATCTTTATTTTTTTTATAAACAATGGCTTTTAGATTTCTAAACATTTTGAGTTAATCATCAAAATAGAATGATTACCGTCGATGTAAATTGAAGGCTTTCTTGATGTATTACTAAGATTTGCTAATTACTGTCTCATTAACTAATTACATGTTAATGAAAATTGTTGTTGCTGTTATTACTGTTATTTGGCTACACCTAATGCTTAATCTTAAAATAATTTAGTTTGTAGTAAATAAATTTAAAACATACTATTGAAGCTCGTGTTTTTTGTTCTATACATAAAGCAGAAAATGTTAAACAGTATGTATAAAGGTATACATTCACTAACAAAACTTCAGTAAGTGTTTTACTATAAAATGGCGTCAGCATTAATGAAAACAAGTAAATCTGAAATAGTATAGCGTCAGGAGATACAGTAACATGCATAATACATGATTATGTATTTATAGGAATTATAATTTTTTCAATGTTTAAGCTACTAAAGCTGTTCGTTCACAGTTTCCGGTGAAACATTCTAATTTCTCCATAATGATATATTAAAAAATATAAATGCTGGATTCAACGACACAAAAAAATCGTTTTGAAATGTTGGTGAATTTGGTTTAACGGCAGGGTTGCGTTATATGGTTAAATCGCTTGCAACGCTTTATAATTTGGTAGCGTTTAATTTCAGAAATACAGAAATTTATGTTCGAACCTTTTTATTTGTTGATTAAAATATATTAATTTCAGACAGTTCCAATAATTTAATGTTTTCACTTAAATCTGAGAGCGAGACGTTTAAATCTACGAAATATCATGATTGCGTTTTCTTGAATTGTACCGGTGTCACGTTAAAGTTTAGGAGTAGACAATACAGCGTGTTAAATTTCTTAACAATTCAGAAATCATTATTTCACAAATTGCATTTGTTTATTAAACTGACTATAGACATATGTTAGGGCGTTTAATGCTAAATAAAAGTTGTTGTTGTTGTTGGTACTGCTGTTGTTGTTGTTTAAAATGAGTGTCACAGACTCTTCGTGTAGAAGATAAAGACTCTTCATCTATCGTAATGAAATGTTAATGTATGCAAATTGTTTAATACATACTGTATGTAAATCTATATTATATTTGGCGATGGCTTTATTTTGATATATTTGCAGTCAATTTATAGGGCGAAAATAAAACTACCGCTAATATTCGTTCTGTATGTCATGTTCAAATCTGTAAGATCCGCAGTTTTATCGTTATTGCTACTGCAAGTCGTATTTATAAGGAAGGTGTGTGGAAGAAGGACGGATTTTTTCACTCAATATTATATTAATATTATTATAATATATTCATTATAATTTATTATATATTACTGTCCCAAGAAAAGTAATATCTTATGTTGTAAATCACTGCTTTATATATTGTTGCCTATTAAAATCTATTGAAATATTCCGGGTTTTGATGTTGTTTGTGTTCTTTTTATCTCTGCTCACTATATCAAATACCTTAACATAATAAATCAAGGACATTAGCAAACAATAATGACATATTTAATGTTGCATAAGACGGCGAAATTACTAATGTAAATGAGAAAAACACGTACAAGAAAAGGAAGAATGTATTTATCACTGTGGGTGTATCTTTTTTGTCGAATATATCACACTTTAACAGCTAAGAAGAAAACTCCACCCATTAAAATACGTGTAACACGAATCTGGAAAATCGCTTAAACAGTAATTCATCATGAAGTTTTTTCAAACACAACTAAATTACGTTATTGTGCAGAACGTACGGGTTACTTTCTGGAGTTTCAAAATATGAAGATCAATCAAAAGGTCTTTGGCCACAAATGCGAAAAGCAAATACTGGTGGTAATTCCAATAATTGCGTTTCGTAGAGATACATCCGCAGGTAATGGTTGACTGTCAGATGCAATACAGATTGTAATAACTACCTAAACTGGGCCTCTGTAAGATTTCCGAAAACGAAATAGTTTAATCATTTGAGATATAACAAATATGCAATTTTAAGAATAGCATAAAATTGTAGTCATGGTAAACCTCATCCTGTTGTTATTTCCAAACTTATTTATTGTTTGAAATGTTACTAAAATCTTATATAATCTCTAAAATATCGTTTTAATGGTGCGATTTTACAAATATTTAATATGCGAATCCCCGTCGTGAGTTGTGACGCGGTGATCAGTATTCACTTTGTAGAGCTCAATGAGTTATGTTCACTAAATAGTGAAAACCGAGGTACAATCCGCGAGCAAAACTAAGCGAGTCAGTCTAAAACAACAGCACTCTGCGAGTAGTGTTCACTCAGCAAGACTCATTGAGTTTTGTAAATACTGCTCAGTAAGGAATGTTATCACTGATTATTACTCAGTGAACAATACTCAAAAATACTGAAAATGTTAGATTCGCTGAACATTACTCATTGAGTATTGATTTCGTTAAATGTTTACGACGTTCAATTCACATTATTCAAGAAACAAATTAAAATTAGACATATTATTTAAAAGAACAGCTGCAGAATGAATAAAACATTAATAATCTCCAATTTCTAACAACTTCACATTGGTAATTTCTGAAAGTGAATTGTTGCAAACAATGTGATGTTTGTGCCAACCAAGATTTTGTAGTGAATCATGTTCTCAAAAAAGTCTAAATGTTTCTGCATGCAACGTTAGTTTGTCAAAAAGCTATAATTTTACTTCCTTTTGTACTCCACGGCGTCTTTGCTATTCTGCCAATATTCATTTTCAAAGGGTACCAATTTGTGGTATAGACTTAAGACAAAGAAAGACACGTTTGTTTTAGAATTTTGGTGGGTACAGCTTGAGGATACAGTTCCAGGATCACTTCGAATTTACTGATATTGTAAAATAAATTTACTAATACAATAATGATATAACCATGTTTCATCCACTTTAAAACAATGTTGGAATATGCTTTCTTTGTATTCCTGTCGTTTCTTCACGAAAAAAGGTTTGACAGAATGCGTTTCTTATTGTTTGCAATATCATTTAAAAAAGATTCTGCGCAATATTTCTAACATGTACTTTAAGTAAGGAATATACTTTGGTTCAATTAACTGTCATTTTCGCCAGTAAGATACCTCTTTTTGTAACATAAGAGTTGCTTGTAATTGTGCTCGTGGGACTGTTAGTCGTCGTTTATGTACAAGCACTCGAAATTTCTAGTTCTCCGCGTTACACCGTATAGCGCAGAACATTTTTCTCAACAGGTGCGTAAACAAAACTGGTTTGACCAGTTTTGTCACGTGACCCGTGGGTATTAATGCATGTACGGGATTTTGTTGAACAAAGGTTAGTTCTACGCAGACCGTTCAATGGGTAGCAAACCTATCATTAAAATTCAATTTATAAGGTTTAATTAAGTCATTTATTAGACCTGTGTAATTTTGCTCGATATATATATATATATATATATATATATATATATATATATATATATATTTATAGCATGTCTGAATTTATTACGTTACTAGGTATTTCGAGGAATAGTCTGAGCATTCAGTGCTTTAAGCATTGGCTACGGAAACACGCTTCCTTCTGTCTACGAACAAAATTAGAGGGGGTTCGTATTCCGTTAGAGAAATATTACAATCGAATTTGAGTTTTACGTGCTGCAGACGCTTGAAATGCAGCGTTTACAGATTCGATTGTAGCATGCATATTCATTGCCGGGGTCATATTAATGATATACATGTACATTATACTAAAAGTATACGGCAATTCAATACTATTTGTGTATGTAAAGATGTTATTATAAATTAACATTGTTTCGTGTATTTTATACTGTGACGTAACTTGTATGCCCACTCCCCAGTTATGCTAGCCAAATATGCGTGTCTCGCCTTGCAAAACAGTTGTTGTTGTTGTTTTGTGTAGACTCTGTTGAGAAATATACGTTTCACTATTTTTTGTAATCCTTATTTAAAATCCAGATGGTCAATGAAAAAGACATATGAAAATGTAGAAAGAAAAGCATCTGGTAAAACTTTCAAAATTTGAGCAGACTGAAGCCCTAGTGCACACATCTTAGAAATGCAGAACTGCAATTGCGTATAAAGTTTGTAGACGGGTAAATGCATTTGTTAATTAATACGTAAGTGCGCATTCAGAATGCTGGCGACCGAAGCATAAACTGCTTTTATCAAGTAAATGCAAAGAATGTTTGTTTCAATATATTACTGTTGTTTTAATGCAAACATCACTGAATGTTAACGGTTAGTCCGAAGTGCAGTAGAAGGTACTGTATTAAAGACATCTCGCGTTCTGGTGGACACAATAGCTTAACCCTTTTCCCGCTAAATTTCTATAACGGACGTGTCAATCTTTCAAGTTGGACAGTACTACTAATTGAAGGGTTTCTCACTGAAAATTCAAACATGTTTGTGCAGGCTCCAATATACACATGTACACTGATTGCAAAGGTACAATCAGTTGCCGCTTGCTGGCCAAGCATTACAACATAAACTGTCTTGGATCAAAAGTGATTCCACAACCTGAAGATATACTATATTCATTTTGTACATGTATTTCATATAAAACTATCAATTTGCAAAACTTTCCAAATACCATGGTAATCAACTTTTACCCATAATTTTTACAAAATATCAAAATTCTGTCTTATTTTCTCAGAATAGTTTTACGTTTTTAATTTTGAAAGCTGCCTTTATTTAAACATGGATATGTATATTTAAAAGTCAGTAGCCCTATATTTCCATAGTAAATTAGACGTCAAAGTTCTAGTTGTCGTTTAAAGACAAATTTAGGAGATCTGCAACTGGCAAAATTATAGAAGAAATATCCGAGGAAAAGTTCATTTGTTCTATTTTACTGGTGTAAATTTTACGAAAATACCATGGAAATTATCTTTTGCAGACAATATTAGAATTTTATGTTTTTTTATATGCAACAAGTAGAAAAGTTGCTGCGGATCGCAGCAAAGAAGACAGCGTTGCCCAAGGAAATGATGATGACTTGTTTTAAAGGCAGAACTGTATTAGACTTCGGAACACGATTTTGAGACGTTAAAAAACAAAAGAGAGACATATAAAATCGACTGATTTTCTTCACTTGACTAGAACTGCCAACAAGAGTAGCCATCTTGACCCTATATCGTCCACCTGAGTGCATGGCCTACTTATTACACAATGTGATCAAAATCAACCTTGATCTATATGTGTTCCAGATTTAGTTAGGTCATCATCAAGACCGGAAGATTCTGGCTAATTCTCATAAAAATTGGTTTTAAAATGTGACTTTTAGAGCAATAAAAAGTTATCTCTTGATCTGATCTTGTTACCTAGTTTTGGATCCAAGGTGACCACCATTCCAATATAACATAGACAAACATTTTGACCAATGTTCATTTGATTGGCTATAAAATGTGGCTTCTATGGTGTTTACAAGGTTCTTCTTTAATTTGACTGTGTGATCTAGTTTCTATATAACTCCAGATGAACCAGATTCAAACTTGACCTAGAAATCATTGAGACAAACATTTTGACCAATTTTCATGATGGTAGTCTCTAGAATGTTTTCGAGGTCGACAGTCATCCTTTGTATCAGGTGAGCTAATACTATGAAAACAAGAATAAATGCCAGAAGTCTTGTCAGAATTTCAAAATGTTTTGCAATAACAATATAATCACATGCATACTCTTAATATGATTTACAACTTTAATACAGGGGCCGATTGATTAAAACCAAGCAATAGAAAGAAGCAAGTTTTTTTTTAATTTTCAAATTACACTGAGTCTTGCAATTACGACAATATACCCGTCAAATCCCTGGTTGCATTGTTTAGAATGTTATAATAATTGCTTATGACTACAATAACTATGCAAAGACATATATACAAAATTTATACAAGTATATTAAGTGGAAGTGTATGTTACCGTTCTTGCAAGGAAAACTTCGTGGCATACAGACTGTAATATTTCCCAGAGTAGTAAGTATAAGATGGTGTTCTATTTAATCATTTGTTTTACAATATGTCAGAGTTTTTCTACCTAGAATAATAGAGCAAAATATAGAAATGTGTGCAAAGAAAAGTTTCCAAAGGAAACGGATGCTCCCGCTTTGTGCTATTCAGTAACATGCAAGTATGAAAATGTATAACGACTATCATACAGGTGCACACATGTGTTTCTCTGAACTATTAAGTGCTAATGTGGCAATAATCGAACTTGACCTGTAAAGATGGATATTTACGAATGTAAATTGTATATAGTGGTCATCTGTAGTGAGCATAGGCTATATTCAATGCATTGTTACTGTACTTTCTATGCGAATTTTAAATTTTTAAACAATTTTCCTGACCATCATAATGGGGAGAAACAGTCCCGCAAAGATCGTAATTGCGGGTCTTTTAATTTGGAAAATTTTAATTGGACCGATTTTTGGGGGGTAAAAGACTACACCACGGAAAGCACGAAACGTACCGGAAATTTCCGCCGATATGAACAAAACAATATAAACAAAGAATACTCAGAACTCGGTAAAACATGAGCAGGCCTATATACACACAAATAAATCCATTCGGTGAACTAACATTGAACTTTATAGTTTCTATTACAGAGGAAAACGCTTCGATACTGCTCTTAGTGCTCAATATTATTACTTCAACAATGAAAAATCTAGTTTGGTTACACATGTACCAAATGCAGATATTTTTAATACCGAAATAATAACGCTTTTGTGTGTAAGTCATATCGGCGAAAATTTCTGGTACGATCGGCCTTTTGTGTGTTCTGGTCTGGTCTGGTCAGGGTTTTACCACATACCTAAATATTTACCGAAATAAACTGTTATTTGCCGAAAAAAAAGTTGTTTAATATAAAACACGATTATTCATCATTTTTATCATTTAACTATTCTGTGCCTTTGTAGCAAATTTAGAATACTGCACTGTTTACCAGTGGAATTTAGTTCAATGTCAGTAACTTCAACGAAGTCTTTTCAGTATCGAAAACGAATTTATTCACTACTACCGATACGGTGATAAATTAATCATTGCCACCTCACCAGTGACTTCCAGTTACGTTACCCCAAACATGCGTTGCGCTGAGGCGCAACGCAATAATAGTGATTTTTGTTGTTGTGGACTCTCTTTTGACCCAAGAATGTAGTTGTTATCCTCACAGATAGGGAAAGCCATCATGTTTTGTACGTATACTTTGAATTATTGTAGCATTCAATCCTCACACATCATGAAATAGGAAATTAATTTGAAATATACCTAACAAAAATACCATTATTGCAAACTACGTTTTGTAAATACAGAATATACTATTCTAACTTCATGAATCAGACACATTTTTTACAGACCATGAATAAAATTTACAAAAGCTACACGCATAACAACATCTATTTGTACACTAGTCTGCAAATTGTCTAAAATTTACATCAAGGCACATTTTTGTTACACACCATGGGATAAATATTTAAAGGGGCATTCCATACATCCAGCAGATCATAGTTTCCAAACATGAATGATGTATTCAATAAACTTAAATGATAAATACATAAAATTTAAAGAACAACATGATTATATCGAAAAATGCCTAGTTCGAACACAAACATTCAGCGTAGAGACCGTCTAAATAAATCGCTATCCACCCATAAAACTTAACAACAACTTTACATAGATTATTGAATGTTTTACGGTACCACATATTTTTAAGCCTGAACAAAGCAATTATTTTGCTTAAATGGGTCATCCTATTCATAAGAGCAAAGGCACTACCGTTTACTTTTTATTTTTTTTTTTTTTTATTTATTTTTTTTTTTTTTTTAAGAATTAGTATGTTTATGATCTTATGCTTGAATAAATTTGAATTGTATTGAATTGACGAGGACTGGTTTTCTATTATTTTATGTTTTTAAAGTTATTTAATACAAGTTTTATGGAGCGTCTCATTAGACTAGTTATAAACGTTTTGCCTTTTAGGTAGTGACTTCTAGTTACATTGACTATAGTGATCTTTATTTGAAACCAATTTAAGTCAGAATTGCCTGGCGTTACAATTCTGCAAAAGATAAACCATTAACTGCTTACAACAAAGCAAAGACTGACATAGTGCAATTATAAACTCTTAATCTGGCGCAATTAGCATCAGACTTTATGGTCTTTATATCAGAATTAAGTCAAAGTGTTTAAAACTCGGAAAGCCAATGAATTCTTAATGCAGGACCTTAAGGACTTTAATTGGGTGAAAAAAACGCATTACGTCTGATGAGTAGTATAACTGAATATTAATACGTCGGTTTGACAAACCGGGTATACACGTGTTAATGGCGAGAAAGTAAAGTGGTAGGGAGTGGACATGCACTTTCAATACGAAGAGCTGTATATGATTAATTTTAAGCCAAAGACGTAAACAAATGGACAGACAACAAGAACAGCTGCAAATTATTTGCAGACAAAGACTTTAACAAATGGACCGACTAGGGCAAATTATTTTAAGCCAGCGAGAGAGAACTGCAAATGATTCGCTGCCAACTTAATTATATTGTTTTGCATTAACAGTAAGAATTTTATGGAAGTCTACCAAAAGGGCGTGGAAGAATACGGTCTTCTTAAATAAATGATTATAAGGAACAATGTGCGCCTTCACGATCATACAGATGTGTCACTAATGCGATTTAGGAAAAGAAAACTTTTAAATACATAAAAATAGAAAATATGCCATTTAAGTTTTAAAACTATTAGTAAGCCTTTTTGACTAACTTACACCTAACCGTGTACATATTATTTTAAAGTGTATAATAATGTTCCAGTTACTATGCTGTGTATTATTGTTATTTTCTGTGTTTTTGTTGTTGTTCTTATTTGTTTGTTTTTGTTGTTTTTAGTATCGAACATATGCATTTTCTCTCTATCATTGCAGTACATATACTGTAAAAGTTGTTTTTCTTGCAAAGTGTTCATGTTTGCTAAATATTTCGAATGAAACACTTTGCGAATTCATCAAACTCGCAAAAATAGCAAATAAACAATGATTACACATAAAATATAGCTCGCTCGCAAATTCAAAAGCTCGCGAATAAATAGGAAATTAGAAAATCGCAGAATAAACAACTCGCAAATATAAAGACTTTTACAGTATATGGCTTTTTTGGCAATCCATATACTTGATGTCATCTGAATCATGTTCAATTTTATTTATATGTATATAGGTGCTTCTTTCATGTTAATGCTTCAGTCGGATGCTGAGCATCGAAAATTTATGAATTAAATCTCCACGATCACTTTGGATGTTAAATATTACACATAAAACTTTTTGCGAAAACAGCCTGGAGTCATACTCACCAGCAAAATTGACCGTTGTTTATACATTAAGTATTAATAACGATGTCTTTATACCGAAACTGATTTTTTAATACAGCACAGTATGTTTTCAATGATATTTCTATGAATGTCAATATTATATGTAATGAAAAAGCGACTGTCACATTAGAACAAAAGAGAGGCATATGTGAACACTGTTTTAGAGCAAATAGGAAACATTTCTATCATCACCAAATTAGTAATATCCGCTATTTTATATGACTTTAGAATATATTTTTAAAAAAACATAACAAAAAAGCAATCTCTTTCTGACAATATTACGTTGACATTGAGTAGTTTTTAGAAACAAGAAAGCATTTGTAGACAAACATCTCTTCATTAAATATCAATTTACAATATACTTATGATAATATAAAAGTCTTTGATAAAAAAAGGTTATAACACGCTATTACATAGCAACCTTGCCTCATGCCAAAACTAATGTCTATCTATCCTTTTATCTTTCATAATTATGTGTTTCTTGCCTGAGGTGCTTCTTCTGAAATTAAATACTCCATCTTTCATATTGAAGATGCTCGCTAACAGTTTCAGATAAAAAAATAATAATTTCTCCAAAATGATATACGAAAACATACAATGTGAAAGTAATGGCTAGAATCAACAACACAAGAAAAACTCAAATAACAATTTGAGAAAATCTGTTCAAAATGTTGGTGAACTTGGTTTGACGGCATCGCTTGTTTATATTACAATTTCAAAAGCGTTTGCAACTCTTTATAATTTGATAGTGTATAATTTAGAAAGTTGCGAAATACTTTACAGACATTTATACTGGAACTTTTTTTATTTGATGATTTGTTCTAAAATATGTTAATTGCAGGCAGTTCAAAGAACTTGTTAGGCATATTTCAAAATCTGACAGCGAGCAGCAAACGCTGGATAAAAACGTACGATTACCATTGATACTTAAATTAAAGTTATTACACACTTCGAAAAATACCTGAATGTATGTCGAAAAAGTAACTTGGTTATAATATTAAAATAATTAGCTACAGTATGCATGTATTTATGACTTCTACAGAATCACAAAGTACTATCTAAATGTTTGCTGTTAGCCATGATTCCTTTGGTTTTCTTCTAGTATTTGATATAAATGAAATGAATTCTTTTTCTTTTTCCTTTAATTTTTTTAGTCCCGGCCGACCCTGAGATATCCCTGGGTGAACTTGCGAACACTCAAGGTGCAGGTTAAAGAGAGACAGAAGCAGATACAAGGGAATCATGGTGCGAAGAGACCCCTTGGTTCTTTTTTACGTGTCCCATGTATAGCACCGATGCATGTGAGACTACATGGTACCTGTGGGTTTCTAACGAATTCATCTCTAAATGAGTGGGAACACTTAAACGCTAATCCGAAATTTCCAGTGCCTCGGCCGCAATTCGAACCGGGGACCTCCGGATTGGTAGCCCAGAGTGTTAACGACTCGACCATCGCACCTAATTTGTTGTTTATATTTTCACTCCCTTTCAACAAATCATGGCACAGTCCAAACCAAGTCGATTTCAGGGGGAATGTTACTGCTTTTCTGATAAAGTTTTCTTCTGGATGAAATCAGCTCCTTTCGTTCGCACAAATCGAGCTAGTGAAGGTCCAGAAATATCCAAAAACATAAATTACAAATAATTGAAAAATCATTTGTGGGAAGTTACCCATAAATCACGGAATTTGCAACCATTGGATTTGTAAACAACTTCTTATTGGATAAGTGCATTTGCCGTTAGATATTCAAGTGTTTAACAAGAGCGACGGAAACATGTGCATCTTTCATCAAAAGAACGAAATCACTGTTTGATACTAATGATAGTTTTGTGCAAACAATTAACAATCACATTATGTTACAATTAAGAGTGAGTGAAGTGTCTGTGAAGATGGGATGCTGAAAAAAGTCTTTGGTATAAGTCATCCGCTTACTTTAAAGTTGTCTAACAAATGATAATGTTTTCATGTTTGTAATGACGGGTATGCATATCTTACGCCATGTTTTGTGCAAGCCGTGCATAGTTTTAAGGTAGCATTTATCATACAAAACCATTTGTTGTGCAAATGGCGAACGGGTTAATGTAATGTTTAACATACAGCACATTGTTTATGTAGTGTTTATTATACAAAATGCAACTGATTACATTAAACCATGGATTGCAAATGGTGCAATATTTTGTGTTTTGTTTTTATGAATGTAAATTAATATAATAAATCATGATTTGTGCAAAATGCATATAGTTTAATGTAATTTCAATCATTCAAAGTGCTATTGTTACATTGATCCTTTTTCGGGCACATTTTATGAAGTATTTAATACCTAAAATGAAAACTATTACTTTAAACATGTTTTATGTTGTTGCATAGTTATGTGTGGTGTTTACAATGTAAAATGCTGCTGATTATTTTAACTTAAAGCAAGGAATGTATCCAAATTTACTTTGCCATCTGTATTGTAAAAACTAGCAAAATAGGCATTCGTTTTCACCAACATTGAATTACATTTTAAATGCCGCCTTACTGTACAGGTTAACAATTCGCAGTTTCATTAATCACTGACTTTCGTTTATGTTTCTTTTTACAACAGTTTAAAACAAAGACATCTTGTTTTGCAATGTTTACATGTGTATACTACGATATTCTGGCATAAAATCAGGTACTTTCTGTACTTTCTGCAGAACATTCTTCTTTAAAATTGAAACTGGCACTTTTTATGTGAGCGTCAAACATAGATTAACAGAAAGTGAAGATATATTGTTTCTATAAAGTAAGATGTTAATGTATTTATGGTATTAATTGTAGACATATTTCAAGATTTAAATTGTTCCATTAATACAGTATATTTGGCCCTTTGCTGGGCACCTTCCTGTTCATTTTATATATCAACCAGCATTTAGGGCCACAATAGGCTTATAATAGGCTCTGAAAGTAATAAATTGGGCTTAATTTTGACACAAGTTTAGAACATTCACGATTTCACTAGAGCTAAGCCTTAAGATCTAAGTGATTTTATACTGGTTCCTTCAACATGTAGTGATGCTTTATTAAAAGGGGTATGAACAAGCAGATCTGGTTTGATTCTATCTACAGTAGTATATTTAAGCTTAAAATATTGTTTCATATTCAATTTGAAAATGAACAGTTGGAATGTCCTAGTTATTTTTAAACACTTCTTTCAACATTTTATTACTATAATATTGTTTGTAAACTCTTTCTGCTGCTATGTTTGGGTAGTCAACGTTGAAATGGTTCTTACGACAGACAAAGTAGTCTTTTTCCGGTACTAAGTTTAATGTATACTGCAGTTTGCCAATTTAAAATAATAAAACATGTGTGCTTTTATATAAAAATAATTGATAAAGTCCCACATATATTTTAATATATGGTGTACTATTCAAGGTCCCTAAAAAATAATCTGCAAACATAATGTAAAATTATAGTAAGCCAATATAACGTACGAAGAGTTTTCTCTAACACTGATATTGCCAGAACGGAAATCTCCGTTTACAGATTCATTAAGTGATGATACATATAATGGCATAGGAATACGTTTTGTTACTTCAAAAAAGCCGAAAGCAAAAACTCTACTTGGGGTGCGACGCGTGTTAAAGTTCTTAAGTCAGTGTATCTTTTGCTTTTTTTAAACATGCATGTTGTACGCATTTAAACTATGCAATTATGAATAACGCGAAATAAAATGCAGTTTGACAAAGAATTTCAAAATGAATGTCAATGTTTTCGAATTTTGATTTGGAATGCACACTTTCTGAAAAGTTACCAAAGCGTTTTTTTCTGTTTACATTGTCTACCTTCATTAATCATTACATCGAATAACTTCGTGCAATAAATAATGGAGAGCATCAAGGGAATCTTTTAATGACAAATAATATTGGCATATCTAATGTTGCATGAAAACGAGTAAAGATATTTTAAGACTAAAAGAGGTGTATTTATCGCTGTTGGGTGTTGTTTTTTTTGTTGCATAAATCAGTCTTAACGATTAATGAGAGACTTCAAGTATGTCAAAATCTGGAATATCGCTTCTTTTATTCTCTCGTGACACATATTAATAAACGACTGAATAAGTTTTACAGTTTTTGTTGAATTTTCTCTAGATTTTATGATTTAGATGTCAGTGGCAGTTTTATAGTAGCCAATCAAAATGTCGTAAATGCTACTTTTTCTTAAAGTTTATGACATTCAGTCTGTAAACAGTGCAGCTGTACTTACTTTTTAAAGCTTAAGAATTTCCACAGTTATATTTTAAAAGTATGTGTTACTCTCATTGACGTTCTTCAGATAATAAATTTTTTGATAACCTTTTCGATAAAATGTGATAACACCTAGTTATTGCGTAACAGTATTGCAAACCATATAACATGAAAAAAGATCATGTTTTCTGTCTGTAGTTACTCCGAACAGGATTTATTAGATAACCGTACCCCTAAAAGGAAATATCTCTGAAGGGCTTTCTAAGATATTGGATGTAATAGCATATATATTTAATATTCAATATTCGAAGTGTAGAATAATGCTATTTCTATTTTTAGTATCCGAAACCTAAAAAGCTAAATGTTTGAATGCTAAATTTGCTGCGAAGATTATGTAAAACATGTTTATTTAATATTCAATATTCGAAATGTAGAATACTATTTTATTTTTAGAATCCGAAACATTGAATGAAAACTGCATGCATGCAATGCTAATAAAATGCATTAACTAAATGTTTGTATGATAAATTTTCTTTGAAATAATCTTGTCATCGTTTTTATTAATCGAAAAGATCAAAAGGCGAAATTGTAATTATCTAAACATTTTGGAACCACAACAAAATTAATACTTTTTATTTTCAAAATTTGAAATCTGTCTAAAATCAACATTACACGTAGCTGCAGTGGAAAGTTCAAGCAATTATTTCTAGCTTTGAAAACTAGCGGTTCCTATATATTCATATGGAGTAGATGTGTATACCTGACACCCAAACAGATGTTTCCGAGCTTAAATTGGTAAACATGCGAGTGCAGTGGTTAATGAATATCTCAGTGTACCTTACCATCTTGTGGTTAGCATGACAAAGTCTGAGAAGCTTTTCGTTCAAACAAAATGCTAGATATATGAATGTATTTATTTATGTATGTATTGCTAAAAATGCTAGATATATGAATGTATTTATTTATGTATGTATTGTTAAAAAATATTAATGTATTTATTTCTGTATGTATTGCTAAAAATGCGTATATACTGTAACAGACACCAGGCCCAAGTGGGTTTAAGTAAACGAGGAGCAGGTGAGGAAAATATAACAGAAATATGCACGGCCAAAAACATGACACTATACAAGGTGGCGAAGAGCTGAATCAAGATAAAGGGTAACAAGAATGATAAGATAAGTTTGTTTTCGACCATACAAACATTTACACTCTCTATGAACTTATGACCTAACGAAACAAGAAAACAAATAAAGATCTTAAAAGAACCGAAGTGGATAAACAATGATTTATGCTCTGAAGATGGTATACACCATTCAGGGGTCACACAAAGCAAATACTACTATAAGTTATGTTGACGCTGTCTTAATTAAAAAAATACAAGGAATTCCATTATGATGATTGGCAAACTAAAAGCCCTTCAACATTGTTTCATCCAGACAAATTTGTATCTGTTACGTTTGATTATCATTGAAAAGGACCGGGCGTCAAAGAAGCCTCAGAACTGATTCAAGACCATTCTTCAAGAATATTTACTACTGATGGACCATACTTCCCTATATACCCATTCTGTGCACTTGAGTTTTATCAATTGAAAAATATGCATTTTACAGTAACGTTAAAGTAAGAACCATACATGCAAAATGTTACGTTTCATAATTTTGACTCCAATAGGCAAATACATTCGCAAAAGAAATACATGTATAATGCCACGGCAAAACACCACCTTCGGTATTACAACCAAATATTTCGGAACAAAATGGTTAATTTCAAAGTAAAAATGATTTGATTTTAAAACCGATGCAGAAACAAGACCACCGTTTAAAGGTCCAAAGGATCTTGATACCAGAACGTAAAAGACGCGTTTAAAAAATTCATTTCAACTGCCAATGTCAACAGTATTTAAGTGATTTAGAGACAAACAATTTCCCTAAACTATAGTTCTTAGGAATTACACGTACTAGACTATCACTACCACTGTTCCACCGTTGCGAGGCTCGTACCCATTGCCTTCAGTCAGTGAGATATATCACTTCATCGTCTAACTCTTCATCCTTTGGATTAGAGAGAGAAACTTGGTGAAACGACATTTTATTACCCTTGTAAAATAATCTACGGTCGTTTTGAGTTGTCAAGCATTCTTTGTAGTTATTTGTATTATAAAGCTATTGAAAAGTGCATTCCTAGAATCAATTACCCGAAAAAGGCGTAACATTAAAAGATTTGCAAAACATTTGTAAATGACAAACTAATCGTGAAAGAAGTAAATAAACAGAAGCTAAACAGTTACGGTATGTATTTTTCTTTGCAAGAAATAAGTATTGTACCAAACCTTTTATACATAAATATAACTACGTTGGTAGTAAATCAATGCAATGACTGCCCATAAAGAAGTTAAAAGATTTGTTATGCAGTAATCATATCATTTCAACGTCATGAGTAGTGCAGAACCTTTCTTTTAGGCTAGCATTATTCGACATTTTTTGCGCATTCAGATATTACATTAATTACGTTATAATTTCCCCGCCCATACATTAGAAACATCAAATTGTTCTGATGGAGTGTTCTGTTTTTATGTGTTCTCATAAAAGTGTACTAGCAATTTTCAGTTCAGCTTTCTGCTTATTAAAGTAGAAGACGTTTCATTCCAAAGTCCAAATTACTTGTCATACAAAATGTATGTATTAAATAATTTAGTAGTTAGAGTCTATAAATAGGCAACAAAGCTACAATTGTTCATGTCATACTTTGATCATCTTGGTGTTGATACCACAATACATTTTTTTCATGAATATCAACATGAGTTCAATGATACCATTCTTTGAGAACAACTGCCTTCTGAACATATCACTTCAACTGCTTGAAAGTGAATGATTTCGTCTGGCACTTTTCCTGCCTAATCAGTTGCTTTGCTCTACTTGTACTGGTAAGAGTCGATAAGTTCTGTATAGTTTATATAAAACAAGTATATACCGATAAGTTAGTGATGATAATAAAGATATTATGTGACATATTTCCCCTCATAAGACTGTCTAAAAATAAAAGCTTCTTAACTATCTCAAGTTTGTGTGTCTGGCTGCTCTACACATTCGGAAAAGGTATTGCCTTCTAACTCTTACCATGTTTGCGGAAGACGATTCTACCTTTGCAACGAGTGCAAATTAAGATCTTTCTGAACTTGAGTCTAATCATAATCTAACTTTCAGTGAGCGTCGCCGTGAAATATAAACGGTACTATACACGATGGGTACATCTCTGTTGTATAATTAGCAGGTCACGAATACAAAAATAATTGTGACAGAGTGTTATTTCACATAAACTATTATTTGTTTAATTTATGTCAATTGCTTTTATTCTTAGTAGAGACCACGTTGAAAGAGCTTAGAAACAGAGATGCTCAGGGGTCTCTGGTGAAACAGAGACTATTTCCGTGTTTATCTTTCCGCTCATTTCTTTTTGCTATTTAAAATCAAGTGTGTTTCTCACAGGTGAAATTTCTCATGTTGAGCAGTTGGCGCGAGAAAAACTTCGTGCTCAATTTTATGAATTCTTTGCCAGTTTTAATGGTTTTAGATAATGTTTATTTAGTAGCCACTACAGTAGAAACATTAGTCGGTAGGTAGAGTAAATTGTCAGTCTATTGGTTTGTGGATTGAGTTGCTAATTTTGAATATATTCGCTTCGAAAGTAATTTTCGTTCGGAAGCCTTTTTGGTATTATTTGTCAATCGGTTGCTTATTCAGCTGTTGACCAATTTAACCTGATTGCATGTGTAATCTTTGCTAACATTGTTTGCAGTAGCAAGTAACCACGTCACAGGCATACAGTGTACAGTGAGAGAGTTGCAGACATTTTTGGAGAGTCCATGGCAAGGGTGTTTGGTAGCATTTATCAATGTAAGTAAAGTTGCGATGGTTCTTTTTGTATTGTTTGATATATTTTTAAATACTGTTCGTTAAAGGAATTGTAATGAACTTCTGTGTATTCAATACATTTTAAGCTTGAACCACGAACACTATACCAAGGTAACTTTGAATAGGTAATTAGCTAATAAACATTCGGTGTTTTTATGTATTGCTAAATTAGATATTTTGTAAAGGAGCTTATTGTGGTATAGTACTTTGTAAATATTGTTGTTATTGTTAATAGCCAGTTACTTACTGGATATTGTGATTTTATGTATTTTCAGACCCGAAAACGTCATAGTATATTGTGTATAGGACGGTACATCTTGTATGAGATTTATGATGTTTGTTGGAAGTGGACTGAAGGCATTAAATATGTAACCACCCCTGGTTTTTGTTATAAATGTGTTAATCACACAGAAAAGAAGGGTTACATAATTGATCGGTTATTCAGTCTAAAACAAAACAACGGGATATGACGGATTGTTAAGAATTAAAACACAGGAGCAAATACTTGCCAAATTAAACAGTTTAGACAAGGTGATAGAAAACCTAATTGCACCATATACAATACAAACCACAAACGTTTATCTAGCAAACTGTTGCCGCGGTTAATTTTAACAGATTTAATAAGCGCACACCCTTGTTCTTAATGATTTCTAATCACAAATCTATACGAGATATGAGTAGTATATCTCATGATGTTCTTCGTTGCCTGTATGATAGCAAGGTTGTTCCACGTGATTACTTTTTCAGATTAAATATTTTATATACTTATAAATTTCAATCACTGACATATACGACTCTCTTCTCTTTAAGCTGCGGTTGCATTACATTAACACCTGACATTAATGACCTCAATCCCTTTTTATCACTACGATAAAATAGCAATAAATTCATCTCACTGTATAACATGAGTAATTCCATACAACATATTAGAAGTATTCTGTCAGCTGTGATTGTTCCATTAATATGTACTTAACGTTTCATTTTCATCAAAAGTTTGTTTTTTTATTGATACTATGCTATGACTTATCATTACCTTGACCGCTGGCGTTAGGTGAGATTTCTGTTCTAACGACTTCAACATCGTTAAGTCAATTTGAAATGCAGTAGTTCATTTTAAATGGACCAATGGACGTGTAAATGCGAAAGTATAGAAAAAAGTGTGTCTTTGTGTTTCTGCCGATTTTCGACCGTTGGCAACCACCTGAACCCTGTGCATTGCAGATTTATTTTGACACAAATCAGTCGTGTTACCGCCACATGTATGGAATACACCAAGATGATCCGTTACGTATGGGGCCACTTTTGAGTTCGCTTGCGGGTGTTTTTTTACTTTGACTAGACTTTGACTCCGTACTTTTACTTATGACTAGAACTACGTATTGACTCTTTGGCGTTTTTATTAAAACAAATAAACACGTCAACACTCAAAAAACAATTTCTATTTAAAAGATTTTAATAAAATCAATTATATATATATAAAAAGTACATCATTTGTGTCAATAGTAACAAAATAAAACGTGTTTTAACACGCTTTTTGTTTTGACTTTTGACTTATTACTTATGATTTATGACTTATTACTTTTGACTTTTACTTTTGAGTTATCTTTGACTTATTACTTATCACTTTTACTTTTGACTTATTACTTATCACTTATGAAAAAAGAAACCCTAATCGTAACCCTAACCCTAACCCTAACCCTATACACGGTCCTCACTGAGGACCTCCAGCGGCAGGTTCAGGTAATACTAGGAACCTGCTACTGAGGACCAACAATAAACAAATACTATACATATTACAGCACTTTAATTTCCTTCGGTTTACCTTGTGATATTAACATATAGATACATAAAAACATAAAAAAGTAATTTTTTAAATGTTACCATAGCAACAAAAAAATCAATATTTTTTACAGTTCCTTCATAGTTGGCTTGACGCCTGGGGCAAGTCCCCAACCCCTTAAAGAAAATTCTCAATTGTATATTATCATTGTTAAAAGAAAGGTCTCATGGTAGATAAGAAAATGTTGCTTTAGTACATTATGCTAATGAGCTAGCTTCTTTAAATAAAGAGATTATATTATTATTATTATTATTATTAAGAAAGAGGACACCCACAAGGCCTCCCGAGCCGAGTTGCGTCGCCGCTCACTGCGGAGGCTCCCAAGGTCGCCTCCTGACGCGCCGTCACGGCTCATTATACTAAAATAAAGACAAAGACAAAAGTAACGTAGTTCATTTATTTACAGCAAACAAGTTTACAGTGCTACGCACAAACATCATTTTAAAACCTTAATACAGGTTCGAATCCCAGTTTATATTGTCACAGCAGATCATTAGCTTTTAGCAGTACCATTCCTCTTAAAGGTCTGAAAGTAGCAGTCATAAGTTCAAAAGTCAAAAGTTGAAAGTCATAACTTAAAAGTCAAAAACACCCGTAAGTCGAAACTCAAAAGTGGCCCTCCAAGGCTTCCATAGTTACGGGCTAGAGTTCTTATGAGAAGTGCTTATAGTGAGGTAATTTGAGGCAGTGTGTCCTAGAATAAAAAGTAAGGTTATTCAGTTCGAACATGAAAAATCTCTGAGCCAAAACATAAACAGGTAAGACTAAATGTATACATTGTATTAGGATACATGAGAGAATCACATGTTGAAACTTCCATCAGATAGTCCACCGTCAACATTTTATTCAAACTACAACTCATCTCAAACTATTCACAGGATTTTTTTGTATCCTTTCCCAAAATATAGATCATGCAGTTAGAACGACTTCAAGAGTGAAAAAAAGAAAATTCGTTAATTTCAATCAATTCCTACATCGCAAATATCAGCATACCGGTATTTTATACAATTTTTATCCAGATGGTCCCCTATCTACGGCTTAAAGGGACACTACCTATAACTGGTGTCAAACTAAATTACTTTAAACACATAAATAATAGAATATTTGCAAGTGTCATTACTTTCCCTGAAAGCTAAAGCTATACATTCCAGTCAGTATCGGTAAAATCAGCATTCAAAAATATATTGCGGTACCGTAAACCGTTTAATACTCTATGTTAAATTGCGGTACCGTAAACCGTTTAATACTCTATGTTAAGTTGTTGTTGTACAATAAAATGAGTGGATGCGATTTATTACAGAAGGCCTATATTGTAATAATTTGTGCTAAAATCGGGCATTTTTCAATATATATTGTTCTTTAAAAATGTATTTATTTATTTTTTTGCGTTCATTGAACACATCTTTTATGTTTCGGGGAAATAATCTGCCAGATGTAGGGATAGTCCCTTTAAACTGTTTCGCGCCATTCAAACATTACCGCGTTGGATATTAATCCCTTTATTTCGGAATTTTACTTTATTTACCAGACTCATTACATCTCTGCTTAGAGGGATGTATAAATACAAAATTAATGTATTTGTTTTTGACCGTCCACCCGTACGTACGTCGCGAAAATATTGTGGCACAATGCCTTAACTTATTGACATAGAGTCACCAAATTTCATACACACGTTGTTTGTGCATGATTTAATTAATATCCAAGTACACATGTGCCCATTTAGCCGACGTACCTTCTGGTTAAGATAACGGCATTTCCGTAGGTAAGCACTACAGAACAACCATTAGATGTTCAATCAGCAAGACATTTTTTGTATGTAAATATAACTTAGAAAGCACTTGAATTCTGGGGGCAGGTTAAGAATATCTACCGAAAAGAACATACGGTTAAAAACATTACGTTATTCAAGATGTCTGAGCGGATTCAAGAGCCAATATAGCTATAAGATAAGATTAGATAAGATCGTTTTATTTTAAGTTGCCTAAACAGAGAATTACATAACAGACATACAGACAGACATAAGCACACTGGCTTCTTTCTAAGAGACACTGTCTAAAGTGGATTAAAGATATGTAAATACTGTGTATGCACAGCATTCGGAGGTCATATATTAGTAGATATTATAATTCAACTTTAAAATATTACACACTGTATTAGATCGATTGCGCACATGATATGAAACAGGTAGAGCTAATACAAAGCATAACTGAGCCAATATGAGAACAGCAAGGCCAATACGAGAAAACAGGGCTAATATGGAATTCAAGCATTTTGATCGGTTTAAAAGATAGGGCCAATACGGAGAAGTCACTTCCGTTAGATTTTTAAACAACGCCATTTTGTTTTAGACTCTTGCTGATATCTTATTTTACTAAGTTAAATACAAATAAAATTGTAAATGTTACAAGAACATTCATATTCTTGTTTATTTTCGCCAATACTGTTAATTAATATTCTATTAAGTTGAATAATAAAATTATCATTAATCAAGTGATTTCATATTGGCCCTGTTATTTGTCCGAGGGCAGTCGTATTGGCCCTCTGCCTTCGGCCAGTACGACCACCCTCGGACAAATAACAAGGCCAATATGAAATCACTTGATTAATAACATTATGGTACAAGATCATAAATGTTTGACTTATAAATTATAGGAGCATCACAATTTCCTTCGTTTTTGCTCGGTCAGTTCCTCGCATGTTCTCCGAAAGTGTTTTAATAGTTGCTTAGAATTCGTTCTGTTCACATTGTACACTCATTTTGTCTTGTTCTGGTAATGTTAAGTCAATATTCGTAAAAAATGTAGAAAAGTTAATAATTATAGTAATACTCGTACATTGCACAGTATCGTATATTACAATTGCGTCGTATGACATATTTGCTTTCATATTTTTCATCACTGCAAAAATAAATACATTGACTAAGGCAATATATATCTACGATGTGCCTAAAGACTATATTGCATTATGTTTGGCACGAAGTCAGTACCAATTATGTGCTAACATTGACCGATGTCACACAATAAGTAAACAATGTTTTTTCAAAAAAGTGCTCTCCTTATATTTCAGTTTACAGATGTCAAAAATGTCTTGTACACAGTCTTCATGTGTGTTAGTAAATTATTGCAAAAACAAAAAGTAGCTTCGAAGGCATTATGTTAATTTGATTTAGTAATTTATTCAATATAAGACATAAATACCAATAAATATAATTAAAAGTTCATGTTTTGAATCTCCTTTAAATAGCGTTAATATGTGAAAATGATAATTTTTGCTTCAAAATTTCATATTTGTATTATGATATGATATACGTCATCGTCTTAGTTCCTTCCTAATTGTCGTCATATTGTTTATTGTGAATCATCTGTTTTATAATGTGTAAGTATTTGCACAATTTCAGTCAATCATTTCTGCTTACTTAAATACTTTTCGTTTGAAGAATTTGTACGTGGGTTGACTTGAGAGCTACAAGTAGAATAGTTTCGTAAGGATAACACTGTTTCATTCACATGAACAATGATTGTAAATGCATAGTGATACCTATTTATCTGTATCATGTTTGTTACTTTCATCTTGTGATCAATTTATTATTTGAACTCTTAGAAAAATCATCGTACACTTGTTGATAAAGCACGTGGAATGCTTCTGGTACATATTGCTGAGATATATCAAGTGCTGGAAAGTGAATTGTTTCGTCTGCTACTTTTCCTGTCTTACCTGTTGCTTTGCCTTACTATCAGTGGTATCGGCGATAGTTCTCAATGTTAAAGTATAGGAACAACTATCATAGAGCAAGTAGATTGTTAAAATAGTAATTATGTTTACTGTAGTATACTGCTATTGTCGATGTGTTTATGAAAATAGTTGACCGGTATTTTTTGTTTGAAAGTGTGTTTAAATATTGCCTTGTATCAATAATTTGTTTTTGAAAAACTGGCTTTTGTTCTATCAAAAAGTGCTAATTTCAACACTTAAAAATTGCTTGGTGTTTTAATTTCTCTAAATGTTGTAAGTAATAGATAGATCAGTAGTTTCTAGCTGGTATTTTCTAGGACATGTGTCATGACAGCCAAGTGTGCAAAGTGCATTTTTATTTGTTTGTGTAACAAACAAATTAACTTACCGTTTTCCGAAGCCTACTCCTTAAGTACCAAACCTGAAAGTAGCTCCGGCACGTCAGTCGACATATAATCCCAAATTATGATTCTTCATTTGAAACCATATGGCCATTGAAGACATGAAAGTTGTATTGTTTAAATATACAAATGTATAATGTTAAAAACTCATGCAGCATAAGCTAAATTTTGAAAATATAACTAAAGTAAACTGTTTTCGAATAAGAACCGCGGATGTATTTCATTTTACAATGATGCGTAAAAATAAGGGACGATTTACTATATATATACACCCTATCGAAAAAGTTCCGATTTCTTAACCCGCCGGCCATTTCTTAAACCTTGTGCGGAAAGAAAACATATGTTTCGGAGTTTTTGTGACAACAAAATGTCTATCCATGATCGTCATTTTAAAGAATGAAATCCAATTACAGTTAGTATTTGCCCACCAATCGAATCGCTCAGATTTTCAAATAAACGTCTTTCTTTTTTATTAAAACTGAAATCACTTAATTATTAAGAGTTCGCTCTTAATAGAAAGCACTTTAGCTCCGCCCACAATACATGTCGCTGGCTGTACAAAGGGTCAAATGAGGTTAAACACTAAGTAAGTTAGAGTTTATTAAGTCAAATTTTAACAATAACCGTTCGCTCCCTTGGGGTTTCTTAATTGTTAAAATTTGACGTAATAAACTCTAACTTATACTTAGCTACAGTACCTGTAAAACATAATTACAATTCAAACACAATCATCCTAGATTTTCTAAATATTTAAAATACCTTAACATCAGGTGCGGATTAACAGTTAATCAATTCCGTTACGATTAACTGCATAAAACGTTATATGTAGATAAAAAGTAACAATACAGTTGGAATTTATCCTTATGTTTTCATATACCACAAAATGAAAAATATATGTACCAAATGGGTGATCTAAAAATACATGTACCAAACTGGCGATCTAAATTGATCATTGTCGACTTCTTGTAAACTGGAAATGTTATCCAGAAAATATTATAGTTTGCAATGTTCAGAAATGTTATTTTTGCGAATTTCTTTAACATTTAGGTAGATCTAACATTCTAGGTGAGCTCGATGCCGATAGAATATCATTAGCTATGTACAATATTGATTTAAAGACTACTGAATGTGTGTTATTGACATTTTTTTCCTTTTCCCTTTTGTTGAATTGAATGGTTTGTGAAATACTCGTAACACTTTTTTCATGTTCCTTGTTTCTGGTAGGCTGCTCAATATTCCTCTTTGATTCTGGAAGACATCTGCACCAGACAACACACATACACGAATATAAAATTTAATGTGTAAGGTGAGTGCATGTTAAAAATCTGCTGTTTTCTAAATTGATTTAACATGCGTGATCCAGTACTGTAATAGTGATGAACATTTGCATTAGTATCGCAAAGCGTTAGAATCGCAAAACATCGTTGTATTTCATATATAACCTGTATGTGTTTGTATTTTGTAGTTAATTTGTTGGAAGATGTTCCTTTAAACCTGGCGATGATGGAAGCCGTGGGAGGCATGAATCCAATTAACGTTGGCTCATTAGACAATCCATCAAAATAAATGAACATGGTCATGTGTGGTTTTTCACGATGTACATCCAGGAGGAATGTGTAAAGAAAACGTTTGATCTCTAATTCATATTTTCATGGATGTGTTGACCATGATATATGTTTGTTGTGCAGTTTAAAAACTCGGTGAATATTTACTGATATAAACAGTACCTTTACTGTCTGTTCTTATATCATCTTTTAATAAATATTTACCTAAATGTTGTTCATTTGGTAATTCGTTAATTATTGATTAACATATAATAATATTCAATATATCATTTATTAACTTTCCATTTAAGCTCACAACTTTATCATAAAGATTGCATTACATGTATAGACTATTCAAAGCAACATTATCTAGGTTTTCAAGCAATCAGCTTCCTTCTTAAAATGGTATATGTACTTTGTAATTGTATATGGCTACACCCACTTGCTATAATACAATGTCAAACAGACCCTATTACCACATCATTTCGATGTTACTGTAGTTTATCTGTTGATCAAAGGATAACATAAGAATTACTTAAAACCCACGTGTGCCTAGTGTCCATTGAAATATTCATTTTCAAGCAGCTACTCCCCGAAGCAGACGGCAAATACTTCATAATGCCGTCTGATCTAGATCTAAGTTTTTACGCTGATTGATTATAATTCTGCAAAATACCCCTATCTATAGAAATAGATTTGCCGAAATTGGAAATCAGAAGATTCTATTGTAAATATTTAGGTATACATGGGTTAAATTAAAAGGAATGCTATTATAGGAACGATATGGTGGAAGCTCAATATCTACCCATTAAAGCATGTTAAAAAGATTGTTTTAGGCGCCTATAGTCCTTTCTAGTTAAGCATTGACCTGCAATTCTTTCTGCACAATATATACTGGGGTCTGCGAATATATAACTATGGAATCCAATTTTCAGCTATATCAAATGGCTGCAGTAAAGAAGTGAATGAAGTTCCTTTTTGCTAAAAACGTTTAATCTTCCGACTAATCCATTGGAAATGTGTAAACATCTTAGAGTAAACATACGTCGCATCATTAAAATTGTTCAGGTATCAGTAAAAACTAGTCCGTATCGAACCGTTTTGAGTTTTATGGTTCCTTTGGATGCTATTGGGTTTCTTAATTCATAAACACAGGTATAAAGATATGACTTAACCCAGCTTTACTCTGATAAATTCATTAAATGATCTATCGTGTGTATATGTTGGTTGTAGCGATAGAAACATCTGACTCAAGCATGATGAAAAAAATAGTTGAAGTGTTAAAACAGCAGGTAAAGTCCATGTTTAGACAGACTCCACTCATCTTAAACACATGTATAAGGTTTTTAGCTTTTTAAAAGGGCTAGAAAGCAACTCGCTTGGTAATGTAACAATGTGTACTGTTATAGAGAAGAAGCAAGGCCGAGTTGCCCCCGATCACTATATGAAAGTTGATTAAAAAATTGTCTGTTGTTACAGAACCTGAAAAGAACAAGGATAAAAAAATGTACTAATTTGATTCGTGATAAATGGAGCAAGAACAAATACAGTAACTTGAAAATTTCTGCCAAGCGACGATGCCGGTGACACAAGGTGTTCACAATATTTCTTCTTGACAACATGAGCCCAAGTAAATTAAAACACTAAAACATAACGGTACATGTAAACACCATTTCTATTTTTCAAATTGGAAAAATAATAGATGCAATGCTTTTTTTTTTCTTAGTACTTAAATAATTATGTAGCTTATCTCGCAGTTCACAGTATATGTAACGAATAATTACAATCCAAACACAATCAACCGAAATTTTCTAAATACTTGAAATACCTGGAAAACCAGGTGCAGATGAACTGTTCAGCAAAGTTGTGAAGATCGTCTGTAAAACCGCTCGGTTCAAAGACAAGGGTAATAAATCTAGCAATTATGCTACTTTTTGAAATATCTCAAAGAAAATCAAATACTGAGAATTAGTTTTTGCAGTTTTGATAAACCACCATGACAGTAGAATAATGCTAATTTCACATTTTAGAGATCATTTAAACAGACAATAGCTCAAGATTTCAAAGTAACTAAGAGCTTGCAAAACTGAGTATAATTATTCAATACTGTCGGCCTGTCAATATTGTCCATACTCTAATAAATTAAGTGTCTAGTGGATTCCGAGGGTGGAATAAATCCAAAGCTTTATTTCAAAAGCTAAAATGTTCGAAAGCTCGTTTTCTTTACGGAGATATAACAATCATTACAAGTTGCATCTTCATTGAATAATGTAATATCCACCTTTATCAACCATAACACAGTCAGTGGTTACTTTACTGAGAAAATATCGTAAATACTGTCCCAGATTTGAACGGTCAAACCCCGTCTATATCTTGTCGCAATAAAGTTGCTTGTTTAGACTGTGAATGCGATGCTTTCAATTAGCTTATACATGTACAATATTACTCTTAATCTCAAGGGCCTCTTCTACAAATTTACCGAAATATATTGTAAGTATATCCGTACAAAAACGAATAAGTATTTACAGTATGGTAAGGTCAAAATTGAGAAACTTTCATCATCACGTTTTCTTAATTGATTAAGCATGTAGGATAATAGTGGTGTATTAGCATCCCTACACGTATTTCATGTTAATTACATATATCAGCCATGTATTTGTATTTTGTAGTTAATTGGTTGGAAGATATTCCTTTGAGCGTTGCGATGATGGATATTGCGGGAAAAATGGCTCCCATTAACGTTGGCTCATTGAGCAGTCCATCAAGCTTAATGAGCAAGGTATTATTGTGTTTATATTTCACACTAAACATTCATTTAGAAGCGTCCGCTGTTGATATTTGTTCTACAGAAACTCTTAATGTGCATGCTTTGATCTAAACGGATGTTTGTTTCAAACTGGTCAGAAAGGCGAGGAAAACAATTAACTGAACATACGATCATCCCTCAGAGACGTTGTCAATATCTGCTTTAATACAAAATACAAATTTATTTACATAACATAAAGTTTTTTTGACATAAATATACTTTAAGATAGTGACTGAATACAGTTAATCCGAAGAACAGTTCCTATGTTTCCCATTCTTTTTATTGTACAACGAGGGAACAATTAATCGTTTTAAATGCTTGTTTTCTATCTGTAATTTGTTATTTATTTTGTTGATCTATGGATCGTGCATGGACGTACTTAATTAGCAGGAATGATACGGCAACAGGATATCATGTTGAACAGATCTTTCACGCACCATGGCATTTTCTAATTAAGCACTGTCTGCAATACTTTCTGTTTGTTTGTTTGTGAGAACCAAAGTATTTTGCAATGATATCAAGGTTGTTGCTCCTCAATTTGTTACAGAGAAATTCTAGCTGTATTTATGTCTTAGAATTAAATCAACTTTTACTATAAGGCTAAAATATGTGTTTTGGCTCTCCTTGCCTTGTCGGTCGGTCGGCACAAGTTTTATTTAAATTAATATAATGTTGCCTTTATTTACTCGAAAATACTTTAAAATTGGTCTTTATGGTCATTAACTTTTTTTAAAAAGTTTGAGGTCGGTAGTAAAAGCTAAGGGTTGGTCGGCAGACCGGAAATACACATGGGGGGTGGGGGGGAGGAGTCTCACATGTTTAATCGTCTGAGACTTATATATCGTATATATCGTAACGTACATATCGTATATATCGTATATATCGTATATATCGTACATATCGTATATATCGTATATATCGTACATATCGTATATATCGTACATATCGTATATATCGTACATATCGTATATATCGTACATTTTAATTTTAAGTATATAATTTCTTTTTTTTTCATCTATTATCTTGGAGATTTTTGTTACAGCAAACTGTGAAAGAGAAGCGGCTGCTTTAAAACGATACCGACATGTATGTGTTAACTGTACAAAAAAAGTCTTTTTGTCTTTTTGCAATTATACGGTATTAAACAATATAATGTTAAAACGCGTTTGAAATTCCAATAAAACGATACTGTATAGTGTAGCGGTGCGAATATTTTCAACAGATGTTCTCAAATTGCTCTGTAGATTTTAACTTGACAAACTGTCTTGTTGATTCCAGTCTTCCCTTTTACATTTTATGTTTTATTTTATCATTTTTGAGAATTGTTTTTTCTTTCACCAGAAACTGTACAAATCAAAGAAAGGCATTTTAAAGATATGTTTCGAACTAAGGATCTACTGTTCTTCAGGGCGAAATGTGTAATTTGTCTATAGAATCTATTGTCTTTTTAACACACGTTAATCTTTCTTGCAAAAGTAACAGTTCGAACAGATCTCCATGAATTGAAATATGTATGCAAGCAGAAACGGACACCAATGTCGGGTACATTTAAAACCAGACAGCATTTGGTAGACAGGTAACCTTTGCGATAAAGATTAAAGGTACAGTATCCAACAGACGAAAACCGAACATGCGACAAGCTGTAAACATAGGAAGTGATTATTATCTCTTACGCTACCAAGAACAACTACAAACGGTATCTAGCGACGAAATCGCAAAGTTTTCTTTAATTCAACTCAACCGCTCCAGTAGTCTGAATCTGTTTTAACCACAGATAATACTTTTGAGTGCAGCTTTATCAGGTTCTGAGTCGCCCAAATGGTAAACAATGTTGATTTATGTGATAACATTGAAGAATCAACTCCTATTCTATAATCTACTGGCACACATTCCTGCCTGATTCGTATATTGTGGTTGCCTTTCATTAAACACCTGACATTAATGACTTAAATTCCTTTTCATCATTCAGAGAAAAAGTAGCCCTAAACTCGTCTAACTGTACAACATCAGAAATTTCATACAATATGTAAGATATCGTCTGACGGTATAATTGTTCTATTGATAGCTAATTGGCGTTTCATATCCATCGGCAGTTCTCACTACTGTTTTTGTTTGAGAATTGTTTATTTCTTTTGAATAAAATGTTGGTTACAATTGTATACTAAGCAGTAGCAAGTGATGAGATTGTCCTATATATCTGATACACATTTAATAGAATGTACCATAGTCGGATCACTCACTGGATCCTTTTCGTTTATAGCTATATTATGTGTCCATTAAACCTGGCTCCAACTGTTTCATTTTGGCCGTTATACAAGTAATTGTAACAAATAATGCCTTGGGCTTTTTTCTTCCCCTGTAACAGTATTATATCACTTGCATTAATGTCAGTTAGACCAACTAAAATTTCCTGACAGCGATCAAAAGTAGACTAGCCTCATATTTCACTGAACGACAATAATCAAAGCATCATGGAACTTTCAACAATATCAAAAGTATCAAAAGATTATCTAAGTTTGTCGTAATATGACCTGAATAAACTTAAAGGGACATAGCCTATAATTGATGACAAACTAAATAACACCAAAAGATAAATAAGAAATAATAAAATCTTTGGAAGTATTATAACTTAACCTAAAAGTTTCAGCTATGCATTCCAGTCATTATCGATAAAATCAGCGGTTTAAAATATGCAGCAGTACCTAAACCATTCAATAATCTATGTAGAGTTGTTGTTGTACAATTAATGGGTGGATGCGATTTATTACAGAAGGCCTCTACATTTAATTTGTGGTAAAATGAGTCATTTTTCGCCATAGGTTCGTCTTTGAAATTGTATTTATTTATCATTGTACGTTCATTGAACACATAATCTTGAATATAATCTGCAATATAGGGAGTGCCCCTGTAACGCCATATTATATAAGCAGAAACCTAACAGGTCCGTTACTAAGACCAAGTCGAAATTTCTTTTAAATATGGAATTGTAACGGGAGTCTTCTCGGAAGGAAAGATATGACAAACTGCATATAATTTGAGCATATTGTGTTGAAATTTGAGTTTAACAAAAGAATTGATAAATAATATTTTGCCTTTTCAAAAACGAAAGTATAGGTTTTCAAGTTTTCAAATATCTTTGTAATTTTTCCAGAGGTCTCCCAGAACGAGGCTGTAAATAGGTTGTCCATGAATAAGCATGCCTATTTTGAATTTCATAGTTGAAAAAACTGTACATCCAATCATGTACAACGTATCTGACTGTTTACAACACGCAATTAAGCGAAAGTAGGACAAAAAGACCACCCAGGTCAATTTATGGAAATACAAAAACATTCACTCCTTTTTCTGCAGCAGTATTTTAAACAAGGAAATACTCCACGGCTATTGTAAAGTTTTAGAAGCCAGTTTCAAACTGTATTTCCCTGTTACAATTCCAGATTTAAGAGAAAATTCGATTTGATTTTAGTAATTGACCTTTAAAAAAAATTGCCTTTTTTATCAGCATTGAACTGTGTTTCTTCTACACAGATAAAAGTAAGTTTTGTGTTGTTTTGTGTTACATTTCATAGGCAGTGAATGCTTTCGGGGATTTCAAGTTGGAGCTGAGTAATAAAATATTCTCACAATTACATTTGGTGTCTTTTAAAATTCACACTTCGCTATTAAAGGTCATATCTGTAATAATTACTGGGTCACGTGACCATTAATTTAGGTACAAGTATGACATATGACGGTTATTACATCAATTGAAACTACTTTAAACCCTTTAATGCGAAATTAAGAAGATATAATTTGTTATACTAGAAGATAGGAAATCACTAGCAACTGTTTCACGCGCCCTCAGCAAAATTCAATAACACTATCAATAGGATTATTTCCGTAACACTCATGCAAAAGGTGATTATGGATATATCATAAATATTATCACATTGAAAAGCACTTCCAAATGCCTTCCATACCTACCAATCAGCAAAACGTAAACATCTTCATACTCGATTTGAAACATCAATTATTCTGCAATTTTCTCAGGTGCGAAAAAAAGTAATAAACCTAGACTTTGTGCCAATTCATGTTGTCAGTGTAAACACCAGGTTTCATTCTATATCTGTGCAATGTTTATAGACGTCGCTATTTCATAGTTGATTTACGAGGCTTTGTCATATATTTCAGTTCCGCGCTTACTGCGATATAGAATGTTCAGCACTTATGAGGCCTAACACACTGGTAGAAATTGAACACCAGTACAAATTATATGTGCAGTTTGATATATTTTTTCACTACCCGATACATTGGCTTTGTCTGTTCATAATGCGGTGCTAACTGAACGGAAAGAATCTGTACATGTGCAGGCTTTTCACAGCATATCCATTATATAACTGCTTTATAAAATTAGGTAAATTGATCGCTTTAAAGAAAATAGGATGTGATTTTTTTTTTATATCAACGCCAAAAATGTCATATTTTCTACCAGAACTTAAACCGGGCTCTTACTCGTTGATGAACAGAAAGTAGACAATGTTTCACTATAATGTATTCACTTAAACTTTACTTACAATTTCCGGAAAAATAAACAGTTAGTGGATAAAGTGTGCTCGTGTCTTATGCATTATAGACGCACTGCATTCCACAGACAGCAGTTAACATCAATTAAATTTGGCACATTTATCTTAATTATGTGTTGACAAGAGGAACTTTATTCTGTTCCAAGTTCTGTAAGAGTATAGAATCAACTTCAGCAAATTTTGACTGAACGACAATGCAAACATAACAAAAATTTCAGACTGGTAAATTCCTTATAAAAGAGGCCTTATAATGCACTACATAAAGAAAAACAGTTAATTTCAAATACAATATCTGGAATAACCGGCTTGAACACCTATGCAACCGATCAATGTGAGTAACTTAGTATTACTTGTGTCGGCTGCTATGCAGGTATGTTTACATTCAATGATTACTCACTGCACATAAAATTTAAAATGACACTGTATAACTGCAAGATAGATTTGATATCAGTCTCGCTGCCTTGATGGCGAATGTTGCCAGTTGCAATCGTAAATTGCCACAATTTTAACCTACCAATCACAATGTATAATTCCTATCAGCCGTTAGATTACCTTCACCTCAAATGTAAACAGTACATTTAGTCTGGATATGATGCAAATAGCCAGACAAATGTAACAATACCTGCATACGGCCAACAGAATCGAAGTGGCTTTTAAAAATGTATTTCTTTTTATAAAAAATGCAGTATTTGTAGTGATCCAAAGCAAGAAGTCTTCAGTAAATTCTGATAAGATAACATAAAATCTATTCTGCAAAAAAAACTTAAACCGTGTAATGAAGTTTCAATGAGGTATATAACATTCGTATAAATATGAATGAAATATTGTTATTTGCATGCGTTTTTGTTAAAAGTGTTAGAGGCTTAATAATAAAGTGCAGCATTTTTATGAGCTGCTGAAGCAGTAAAAGAGAACGCTTACAGTATTGCACTGTCTGCAAAGAGCATTAAACATTTTTTAATGAAAGCAATCATAACTAAACGTACTGTAAACGGCAGGAAATTTCCACATATATTGTTTTGTGGTGTTGTTGTACATTTTGATATGTGGACATAGATAGAAGCGCTTTAAGCTAGACGTTTTTTGTACGTTAGTATTTCTGCAATTGTATACATGCGCGGTCGTTTAATATGTAGTCTTTAGTACAATACAGAAAAAGTACTAATTAAACATTTCACAAACAGTTAAAATACAGCGCATTTTTTATTTCATAATTACTAAATAATGCACCTATTGCTTAAATGTGATGATTAAAGTACTATATATATGATATTTCATTACGACCAATTTAACAGACGCTCTCAAGCAGAAACGTCGTTACATTGGAAGTGCGTAGTGATATTTTTTCTAGGACGTAGGGTTAAAAATAAAGTTTAAGAAGGTACATTTTATTTTTGGGTAAAATTGTAATGTTAAATTTATACATGCGTTAGTAAATATTGCTTACTAATTGCAAACATTTTAACGGCTGTATGAGAAAATTTTAAAGACACAATCAAACACGACGTTATAATGGAAGTGCGTTAGACTACATTTACCAATTAGAAACTGCGTTATAACGGAAATTTATTATAATAAATAAACCAATCAGAACCGACGTTATAACAGAACTGCGTTATAATACATAAACCAATCAGAAACAACGTGAAAATGGAGTTGCGTCAGAACGAAGTATTTTCAATGCTCCTCGGTATAATGGAATGAGGGCGAGAAAAAGTGGGACAACCAAAAGAAGATGGGACCCAGGTATGCTTTACGTACTGGAAACGGACCAGCAAAGTTATCTGGCTTGTGTGCAATTTAGTTTCAGATAGATTTCAAGTGATGCCGGTATGTTATTTGGATTTTCATACAATAAATGAGCTTTTGCAGCATTTTGGCGGTTTGCACTCATCAGTAACGTTACTGTGCAAACTGCATGCATATGTTCCTTCACGGATAATTGGAATTGCTAATTACAGTTAAGAGAAATAATAATATATTATGATCAGATTCTACATTGAGCTGGCTTCGGAATCAGGGTGATTAAGTATTCAATTTAATTGTTTCGGTGGGGTTGGCGGTAGGACGCAAGTGCAGACTCCACGGAAGTCCAGCATTACATACTTGTTCCATATATCTTTACAAAATTCTAATTACTGATCGAAGTTATATGTAGAAAATATATTGAATAAATCAATAAACCCTGAGAAAATGTAATTTTTGGTTAAAGTAATATAACCATTCAAAGTGACCATCAAAATTTTAAATAAAACATAAATCAGTGATTTGTACCCCTAGAATAATAAACATTGCCATAGTTATGACCCAAAAATAACGATCTGTATAACAGTTTCCATTTACATTAAATACAGAGGAAATCTGTAAAAAAATCTTTTTTGACTATCCTAGTCAAAAATAAAAAATCTACCCGGGTATGTATATGTTAATTTGTATTTGTCAATAACGGACATTACTTGGCAAAACTTATTTCTTATATGTTTTAAAGCATCCACTGTGTTTTGAGCTTCATTCTTAGCTATCAACCAATGTCACCATTTTGAAGGGTAACTTTAACAAAAGTACACAGGATATAGATTATGGTAAAGTAAAACAACAATTTGAAAAACTTGGTGAAAGTAATGTACGCTCAGAAAAGATTTTAGTAAAACAATAAACCGGGAGAAAATGCTTTAGTAAAACAAATGTGTCAAAAGGAATTACTTAAGTAAAGCAATGAGCCTGAGAAAAAGTTCGGTAACGTCATGTATCCAGATAAAATAGCTTCAAAAGAAATGCACTTAGAGCTGATATTTGGTAAAGCAGTATATTCATAGAAAACAAATCTGAAAACCCATTTACTCAAAGGAAAATATTATGTACCAAAAGAAATGTTTCCGGTACCTGAAGAAAACGTCATTTCAATATTAAAGTACTATTACAATCAATTGGACACAATGGTAAATAATTGTACATAGTAATATGGTTCTGAAAAGTGATTTTTCTTTCAAGCAATTTATCTAGAGGAAATACTTTGTTGAGGATGGCAGCGGCCAGAAGAAAAATAACCTTGAGAAGCGTAACACTTTCAATACGTCATAAATTTTAAGCTGTGGATTTTTGTGCATAATTTTTGACGTTTACAAATGAAATCATGCTTGAATTTTGCAATAAACATGTTGATGAAAACCAAGGAATGGCAAAAAGACATGGTGTTCTTGAATTTTACAAATTACACTTGCAATTACAAAACACCCGTCAGATCCCAGGTTGCATTTTTAAATTTGTTGAGTACAGTTCGTGGAGCAGAATATATATTCAAAGTTAATAATTCATCTAAAACTAGATGGGTGTTCAGTAGAACACTTGTGTCGCCCTCTTATGCTTTGTCAGAATAACCAACAATTTTGTGACAAAATCTAAGTGTAAAAAGGGGCATAACTGTGTCAAATATGACCTTGACCTACAAACTTTCACGGCATCATGACCCTTATGTCATAAGCAATACAATTTGAAAGTTTGATGAAGAAATCTTAAGAAATGGCAAAGTTATAGCCAACATTAAGGTATTGGGGGTCTAATGGACACTATTCCAAAACACATTAAACTTAACATTTATATGATCTACATCTGTTTACCGACTAGTGTGCAAAATTTAAAGACATTTCACCGTTTAATTAAAAATTAATTTCGTTTTTTGTTGCCCTACCCCCACTTTTGAAATACTGACCATATTAAAAAGTACCATAAAAAGTTAAAATAGGTATGTTTGCAAGTATCTATATACATTTAAAAAAATCCAGGTTCAAAAAGTACTACAAGCAAGTAGAATTACAAAACATGAATTATAATTCTACAAGCTAACAGTGAACAAAAATAGCAATAAGCCAAAAACTAGGGTATACAATTTTCCTAATTTTGCCACGAGACATATCACACATGCACAAATACACGGCTTTAGCAAACGATTCGGAGTAGGGCCATCACTATTGATTATAAAACTTTTTAAGTAGTATATGAATTGAAATATAAGAAAAAATAAAAATGTTTTACCGTCTACGTTTTGAGATATTCAACTTTTAAAAATGAGCACGGTCAATTTTTGTATTTTCAAGTAACTGTACAGCTTGATAAAACCAAGGAAAATTAAGATACAGTTCTCAAATCTTGTAAAAGACTTAATTTTTCATGTTATTCAGTTTGATAACTAAAAAAGAAAAAATAACGAAAAAAAAGTTTTGGCTCCTTCAGGGATTGAACTCGGGACCTCTTGATCTCAAAGCAGACGCTCTAACCACTGCACCACAGTACAAAATAGGTATTGCTATAAAATCCAAAGTATTCCAAATGATCCTTAAACAGGAAGTACTCATTACACATCCACTACCTTAAGTTTTCGTGACAAAATCTAAGTACAAAAAGGGGCATAACTCTGTCAAATAAGATATTGACCTACAAAATGTGGCGGCATCACAACTCTTTTGACATAAGCAATATAATTTGAAAATTTGATAAAGAAATATTAAGAAATGGCAAAGTTATAGCAAAAATCTAAGTATATAAAGGGGCATAACTCTGTTAAATATGACCTTGACCTACAAACTTTGGCGGCATCACGACCCTTATGTCATAAGCAATGCAATTTGAAAGTTTGATGAAGAAATCTTAAGAAATGGCAAAGTTATACCCAACGTTAAGTTTTCGTGACAAAATCTAAGTACAAAAAGGGGCATAACTCTGTCAAATATGACCTTGACCTAAAAATTTGGCGGCATCACAACCCTTTTGACATAAACAATACAATCTGAAAGTTTGATAAAGAAATCTTACGAAATGGAAAAGTTATAGCAAAAATCTAAGTATAAAAAGGGGCATAACTCTGTCAAATATGACCTTGACCTACAAACTTTGGCGGCATCACGACCCTTATGTCATAAGCAATACAATTTGAAAGTTTGATGAAGAAATCTTAAGAAATGGCAAAGTTATAGCCAACGTTAAGTTTTCGTGACAAAATCTAAGTACAAAAAGGGGCATAACTCTGTCAAATATGACCTTGACCTAAAAAATTTGGCGGCATCACAACCCTTTTGACATAAACAATACAATCTGAAAGTTTGATAAAGAAATCTTACGAAATGGAAAAGTTATAGCAAAAATCTAAGTATAAAAAGGGGCATAACTCTGTCAAATATGACCTTGACCTACAAACTTTGGCGGCATCACGACCCTTATGTCATAAGCAATACAATTTGAAAGTTTGATGAAGAAATCTTAAGAAATGGCAAAGTTATAGCCAACGTTAAGTTTTCGTGACAAAATCCAAGTACAAAAAGAGGCATAACTCTGTCAAATATGACCTTGACCTACTAAATTTGGTGGCATCATGACCCTATTGTCATAAGCAATACAATTGTAAAGTTTGATGAAGAAATCTTAAGAAATGGCAAAGTTATAGCCAACGTTAAGTTTGTGTGACGGACGGACCGACGGACGGACAAAGCGATCCCTATGTATCGCCTTTTCTCCGAAAGGGCGACACAAAAAGAAAGTTATAGTGTATAAGCATATTTTGAACCGACTGAAATTCAAGATATATGTAATATTCATTAAGACAACAGCTGACTTGAACGCAAATTTACATCATACTCCTCAGCTGTGTTTAAGAGTGGAAATATCTTTAAGTGTGTGTGGATTTTATTTTGTCATAAAATGTTAATGTTATATTACAACACTTAAACATATAACTGTAAAATAAATCAGCGTTGTAAAGCTGTCTTTTAGGAACTATAAACTTATAACTGCCTTTAGGTCTATTTAAAGGGGCACTCCCTACATCTAGCAGATTATTTTCTCGAAGCATAAATAGTTTGTTCAATTAACGAAAATAACAAATAATTACATTTTTGAAGAACAACATAAAGAAATTATATCGAAAAATGCCCACTTTTTGCACAAATAATCAACTAAAGGCCTTCTTAAATAAATCGCAACAACTTTACATAGAGTATTGAAAGGTTTACGATACCGCAACATATTTTAAACTCTGATTTTACCGATACTGGCTGCAATGTATAGCTTAAGCTTTTGAGTTAAAAGTCCATTACTAAGACCAAATCGAATTTTCTTTTCAATCTGGAATACAGATTAAAACTGGTTTCTAAAACTTTACAATAGCCGGGTATTTCCCCGTTTGAAATGCGGCTGCAGAAAAAGGAAGGAATGTCTTTGTATTTCCTTAGATTGACCTAGGTGGTCTGTTTGTCTTACTTTCGCTTTATTGCATGTTAGAGATATACGTTGCACATTATTGGAAGTAAAGTTACACATTTTCTATGTTTCGAGAGTATGTTCGCATAGATGTATGGAGTGTCCCTTAAAGTAATAATATTTGCAAATATTCTATTATTTATGTTTTGAAGTTATTTAGATTGACATCAGTTATAGGGAGTGTCCCTTTAAAGCTTAAAAGAGGATATATTTTAAAAGAATTTTTCATCAATATTTATGGTCTTTATGCCATAATAATACAGCGTGATGACATATGTGTATTGCAGTTTTGTGATAAGCAAAGTTTTATTATCCGCCCCTGGATCATATGGATTCAACTAATAGTTTCCTTTATTATGTATAGGACTAGATTTAATTACGTAACTGATTTTGAAAGTGCAAGCTGAGGCAGACTACGAAACAAATATGTATTTCTGGTCTCTTTATTATTTTAAGGTCGGTCGGCAGGTTTTTTCATTTATTTATTTCATTTTACATTTTTTTCTGAAGCACTTGAATATTGTTCTTTTTTTCACATATAACAGTTTAAGGTGGGCATATGTCGGGAGACAGGAAACACAATTTCTTACTGTCATAGATTGTAACTATTCGAAATACTGGCTAAACACGTTTTTATTTCACGAGCTTTTATTTGCAATGTTATTGAATGAGCCACCTTGCACAATCAGCATTTTTGCCAAATTACCAAAGGGTGGATTTATTGTTTCAATTTGTTCGCTTGCTTATTACAAAAAACATTGACTTGCGAGTTTATTGAAAATTAAAATGCGCAAAATTAGTAATTTGCAAAAACATCGTCGGGTGGGTAGCGCATATTTATACTTTATAGCCACTTGAGGAGCTATATACATAGATGAGCAAAAAACTGTATTTGAGAAAACACACGTATATACATGTACGAAAACGATTGAAGACAATCTGAATATGGCTCCCTTTACATGTATTGGCAGGATGCAGCAGATACAAAATACGGATCAGTGTTGAAAATTCTTTCAACATTTTGTTACCCATGTGATTTTGTCATGCACGAAAACACCTCTGAAGGCTGAAATGTAGAGCTTTATTCGACTAAAGATGCGCCTGTAACGTGTATGTCTCCACTTAGAGAACGTAACTATACTATCCACATTAAGGACATAGGTTTAAAAGTCTACCTATTTGAGTCTGACCTGGCTAATTTAGGCCATACTTGTATTTTGACAATAATCGTTTAAAAGGAGGCGCATTGAAAATCTACAAACTGAAAAAAGCAAACACGGTTAATGATTATTAAACAGCATTGATGTGCCGTTGTCACTGTTGCATGTCATTATTAACCTGTACACCGTTTTTAAAGAGGTATTCTCTAAAACTCCTGTCAAATTAAGTTAATTCAAAACCATAAATAATGCAATATTTGCAAGTATTGTGCTTAACCTTAAAGTTTAAAGCTATACCTTTAAGTCAGTATCGGTAAAATCAGCGTTTTAAAATGTGTTGCAATACCGTAAAACATTCAATAATCTATGTAAAGTTGCTGTTGTTTAATTAATGGCTGGATAGCGATTTAGTACAGAAGGTCTCTTGATTATTTGTGTTAACACGAGGCACCTTTCTTTTTGTTATTCTTTAAATTTTATTAATTTTTGTCTTACGTTCATTGAACACATTATTTTTGGTGAATATAATATGCTAGATGTAGGGAGTGTTCCTTTAATCAGACATAATGTGCGTTAAATCTGGTTCCTAACAGATATGCTTACATAATAAAATCTTTTATCAAATAATATATACGAATTACACACAGATTTACAATAATTGTGTTGTCAGACAGGACTTATTATATTAAATTATATCTAGATCTTCTGTAATGTTGTAATACCTAGGAAAGTCGGATTTAATACTGCAAGGAATTTGTTATATCGTGAAATAACTGAAAGCACAAGACCTTTCCTCAAAAACCCAAAATAAAGACGTTCGCGTATTGACAGCCTCATATTTATCTCGACTATTCGAAGAATAAGGAGGCTATTGCACTCGCCCCGGCGTCGGTGTCGGCGTCGGAGTCTGCGTTGGTTAAAGTTTTTTATAAAGTCAAATATCTTGAATACTATCAAAGGTATTGACTTGAAACTCAAAGTATATGTCTACCATCAACATCTACACCTGAGGAAACAATCCACATAACTCTGTTTTGATTTTTTGACAGATTTATGCCCCTTTTTAACTTAGAATTTTTGGTAAAAGATGTTTATAAATTCAAATATCTTGAATACTATCAAAGGTATTGACTTGAAACTGAAAATATATGTTAACCATCAACATTTACACCAGAGGAAAAACTATGTTTTTATTTTTGACAGATTTATGCCCCTTTTTAACTCAGAAGTTTTGGGAAAAGATTTTATAAAGTCAAATATTTTGAATACTTATTAAAGGTATTGACTTGAAACTGAAAATATGTGTCCACCATCAACATTTACACCAGAGGAAACAACCCCATCTCTGTTTTTATTTTTGATAGATTTATGCCCCTTTTTAACTTAGAAGTTTTGGGAAAAGATTTTTATAAAGTCTAATATCTTGAATTCTTATCAAAGATATGGACTTGAAACTTAAAATGTATGTTTCCACTATCAACATCTTCACCATGATTTTAGTTGACATATTTCCATACCTCTTTTTAATTAGAATTTTGTCAGATTTTGCCCAGACTATTATATGGAACTTAGAAACTTTTTTAATTTAAATGTATTTTATAATTAGTGCGGTTATATCTTGTTTAATTTTATCAAACATATGGAGTTTGAAACGTTAAAAAGTTATGCATAATCAAATATTCAAGCAAGGTTTTTTAGTTTTGACATATTTATCCCCCCTTTACCTTCTTTTGTCACCTTTTACCAGACTAGCTTACATGGAAATACAGATAAGGCTTTGCTTATAATTTGAAATTTACGACGGTCTTTGAACAAGTTGCGTCATGTCTTTGACTTAATTTTTATAACATTACCATTCAGTTCTTGAAAACCTTTACCTACAAGCTTTCGAATGATCAAACGTATGAGACAGCTCTTGTTAAGATTCCAGTAACACGCGGAGTTTGTGAATGATACTTGTAGACTCTGTTTAGAGCGGGGTCTATTTATAATAAATCCTAAAGAATTCAGTTTAAATTCAGATATATTGTGTACTTGATAACATTGTAAATTACATTTTAATGTCAGAATTCTGTAGATCTAACTGACAAATCATTTCCATGGTCATAGGATCAGACGCCCGTCGTCAGCAATAATTATCACAACGACTAGAATGACGTCACAAATGGCGTCTGGGTGATTCCGAAGGTAGCGTCGGATTTTCATTACATTTGCAACTATGGGTCGTCTAAACATTCAAATGCAAATGCAACTATACCAACGTCCAGAGAACGTTTTATGGTATTTTGGTCACCAATGTCAACTTTGGTGTATTCCTTGTTTTAAATGCCAACAACAACAGCATTATGCAAGTTTTATTTTTCTTATTTAAACAGTTACAGTAAACTTTATAACGAACTCCTTGTGACCATTTATCGTTATATCCGGAGTTTGTTTTATAAGTATACCATTCATATATAATAAATAAAGAAAAAAAATCAGACCGAGAACATTTGTTCCTCATATCTGAATTTTCGCTTTATCGGGAGTCGCTATATACGGAGTTTACTGTAGGCTTTTCCCAAACCGTTATATTATCAGGTAAACATGTACAACCTATCTTACCTCTCGATAAAAGCAAATTGACCAGAACATTGTCTACTCAAACAGATAAGAAAATGTATAGCAGAGCATGTTATTCTTAAATTACATAGCATGTAGCGTGCTTACATACATGTAAAATGGTGTATATCTAAAACAGTTTTAGCGACTGGTACCTCTTAGAAAAATTCTTTTTTATCATGCTAATAGTCCGTCTTATTAAGGAGCAATTCTGACAGATTTCAACCATTGAAACCTCTCACCCAAATTACCATTGAATTTATTTCGCGAAAATATCAAACTCGCTAGAATAACATATCCGACAGTTATTATATGGAAAATTGTGCTTGTTCACGAATTAAAAAAACTCGCGAATAAATAGAAAAATTTGAAAATCGCGCAGTAAGAAACTCGCGAATATGAATACTTTTACGGTACTATTTGTAGATTATATTTATGAGACTTCCTGCTAATGACAGAAAGTTTGCCAGGTATTGCAGATATTCCTATAACGCTTTGTCGCGTCTTGCTTCCAATGTAGCCATCAAAAGCTTTGGTTGTCTAGGATAAATATGTTCCAAACCATCGCTTGATTGGTTGTCGGTCGACCTTTACATTTTACACAGTTTTTTAGTTCATTTCAAGTAAAAATGCAGTTTTCTGAATAAGGATTATAAAATACCACGAAAAAGAAAACCTAACACGTGCATTATCATACATGTACAAACAAAGATGCATATATCTTTGATTTGAGCAGTAAAAGACAACGACAGTCAAAAGTACATGTATGTAAATCATTATAATAGTCATCTAGTGGTGTTCAGCCTAATATCTGCCCACTAACGCTCCGTTGCAATAAATTATACGATTAATTGTTTTGCAATTATGATATGATGCGATTTTAATAGTTGCAAATATGTTTAACGGCGACTGCTAAGCCGGGGCCGTTAAGACTGTTTGCGGCCATTAAAAACCGTATGTACTATCCACAAACTGTTAGCCTTGTTCTAACGTACGATGCCCTTAACCCGTTATATAACCGTCGTAATTGAATGGCGTAACCAATCAGAATCGACGTGACAACGTTATTGAATTGAAAATTGCTTATCCTTGTAATATGGCCCAATAACCTCATATTTGGACCGTCGTGCAAATGTACAATAAGTTAAATGAAAACAAGAATTAAACATTTCAAACAGCGTTCTCAAAATTGCAACTGTTTCGTTAAGAACAAATTAATACTCCTGTTGGGACAGATAAATTTTCTGAAACAAAACAAAGTTTGTTTCTTCGCAAACAAACAAAAAACAAATAAATTATTTAGAAAACACGAATTTTATATCTTTTGTTAGTAAATGTTAGTTGATCTTTTCTAATAGATTGTAGAAGAACATAAAATAGTTTCTTAACGAAACATGCACATCGTGTATAGATTGTTAAACAAACCTAAAAGCAGCTCAAATTAATGGCAAAATAATTGCGTGGTAATTATAATGTGTAAAAAATACGAACAGGTTGCACGTGGTTCTAGATAGCGCTTGCTGATGAATGTTAAGTATTTAAGTCATATTAGTTAAATATGATACTGATATGCTTAAAACAATCACGATGGATTACAAACGACCTTTAAAGCATTTTTAAAATTTCGCCACCCAACTTGGGCCTCATCGGCGATACGATTGTTTTCTTCAAGTTACACACAATGTAGTCAAAAAGAACTTTGTGAAGCCGCCGTGGCGCTTTAGTAGCACGTTCGCCTCAGGATCGAAGGGTCCAATGTTCGATCCCTACCACAGCCATGCCGATAGTGTTCTTCGGCAAGACACAAATAAGTACACATTGCCTCTCTCTCCCTCTTTGAGGTTGATTCCATTTGAAATGAGTCTCGAGAGCGATTAATATAAGTTGTAAGAAGTTGTTTTGCAATCGAGAATAAATAAATTAGTATAAACTAAAAAGAACTTAATTGTTGTAAGTTGAATTAAGTCTATACTACTGGTTTCAGAAAAAAGAGTTCTTACATTTCTCTATAGAATAATTAAGTAACAAATACACTACATCCCCTAAAAGGTCTCATTTCTATAAGAATCCAGTTTCTGAATTTTCCGTTGTTAGAGAAAACAAAATTGACTATGTATGCCAAACAAAATCAAATTCTGACGTCAAGCCTTTTCCGAAAAAGAAGCATTTTTAAAATTTCAACATCCCATTGGGGCGTCATTTCTGATGGGTAACTCTTTTTTCTGCATCTTTTAGTCATACGGAATTCAGTTGTTGTAAAAAGAATAACTTTGATATATTTAAGAAAATCAATACCTTTCATGTTATAACATGTTTTATCTAATTGTCTGAACCATTTCAACTTTTTGCTCGGTATACGTTTGCAGTAAAGAAAACTTTCTCATCTGTCGCTTATGGTGTGATAAATGACACATAAAACCAAGTGTATAAAGGCTATAACTGGATACGAAGCTGGGCTAACTTGTTAATGAATGCAAAGATACAAAAAACTACGAAAAAAACTGCTACATGAGTCCAAAACCCCCAAATCAGCTACAGCCCTCGCTTTTAATCATTTATTTTAAGTTTCATTAGCAGAACATAGATTTCGTGCATTTGTAATTAAACATAATGTCAAGAAGAGGCTGTGGTAACGAGGAAGCCAGCAGCTTTTAAAGAGGTTAGATTAACAAGCATCAATCAAGCGCGCGCGTCTATCAAAGCTTCCATCAAGCCACGAGAAATTAATTTCTATTGTCCTGTTTCGTTAGGTTTTACAGCTCCTTGTTTCTTTTCACCACAGCCACCTTAAAAAACTAATGAAATAATAAAACGTACCGACAAAAAGTTCTTGACCGCCTACTTTCTCACGAACAAGCAGTTCAATCGTGTTTAGAACCGTTGGTTTCATCTAATGAAATTTTCTGGGGGGGAGGGGGTTTATTGTTTGTTTGTTTTTATTAATACGTGTATTTATACACATCTAAAGAAGTGGATACAACGTTTGAAGTATGCATATCTAAGCAGACGACTTTATTTAGAACTTGCAACAATGCAGACAAAGGCCGTGCTGCACGTCATAACTAATGAAACTGATGATACTTTTTTTAATTTTCAAAGCTCTCTTTCTGAGAAAGAAAATGGCTTGAAGCAGGTATAGTAACTAAATCAAAGCAAATCTATAATTATAGATTTAGACGTGTTGGTGCACCTTCAATTACCTATAGTAATTTGAAAATTGACATATACCGATATAATCTTATCAGATACTTGTGTTTTTCCTGGAACCAATTAAGTTGCAGTGATATGTGCTCGTTTTTCTCCAGGAACTGCCGAGTTTTCAAGTCGTCTGTCTGGCTTTCACTGCTGCTCAAAGTTTCTCCTTGAGGTAAATAGTTAAAAAAAACGCAACCTAGTTGCAATGGCTCAAATCTACCAGTTAATATGTTATCTTTCGCTATATAATTTCCTGTGTCGGCATTAATGAAATAAACTTGAAGTTTTAAAAGCACAAACGCTTTGATAAGTTCGCAATTTAAGTAAGTGTGACAGGGTGAGCACAATGGGCTTTCTGACTGGGACTCGAACCGGGGACACTTCGCACGCGTATAAACGATGCGCTTTTCAAAACTATATTTAAATTAGTATCATCACTCCGACGAAAAGACAAATGCAGATGCAAGGGAATCCGGGCACCTGACCCTGGTTCTTTTTACGAATAGCCTGTGACCCCTTGGTTCTTTTAGGTGCCCGATGTATAGCACCGATATACGTAGACTACTTCTGGATTTCTAACCAGGGTGGGAAACATTTAAAAGCGTTTCTTAAATATCCAGTGACCCAGTCGGGGTTCGAACCGGGAACCTCCGGATTGGTAGTTCAGAGCGTTAACCGCGCCACACATTAGTACAGATAATGCTACTCCTAAACAACAAAATCTAAGTATAGCAAGCAACACAGCCATAAAGCCCAAGTTCACTTTAAAGGAGAACAATAAAGAAAAAGATAGACCGATGTTCATTTTACTCTAAAACGGTGTTGCAGTATGCCTTTCTGTCATATTCATGTTGTTTTCTCTCGAAATGTTTTGTCAGAAAGTGTTTCTTGTTTTTAGTATATTGAAAAAAAACATAAGTGCGCTGTATTTATAAATGCACTTGTGCTCTAAAAGGCTACGTTAGGAATGTCAGTTCCACCGATAAGACATCTTTCTTGGGATTAATACAAGCGCTACCGGTGCAATTTGTAATGTAACAGCCCAACAGCCAAAGTGCAGCAAGTTAATCTGCAGTAAATCGCAAAACATTATTTTACCCGTACAGTATTCGTTGCAGTGTCTATACTGTACATACAACGAACCTAACTACAGAAATTGTACTAAATTTTGGATTCTCTGAAAAAATCAATGTGTCCATGTATGTTATCCTAGATTAACATACAGTTCGAACTCCTGGCTGTGTTTTATTCAACGATGAAATACAGGAACACATTAATTATTTCTTAAATAACTTTTTTTATGTAATTGGCAATCCTTTCACGGGACTCTTTTTTTTTTACTGGAAACAATCACGGCTTCCATACGGAACGACGGCCAACACAAGGCTCCTTACTGAATGTTTTTTTAAAACATGTGCTTTGAACATTGTATCTTCTTCACGATTGCCTTGTATAACGTGAGCAGGTATTTAAGAGGGCTTATCAATGAATGCATTTTATACAGTAGTAAAATAACATCGGAACAGTTGCTCTTGATAATGAATTTCGGTAGGAAACAAAATAAAGGTATTGTGTTTCTCGGGCGTTTACGTACATTATCGATAGCGTCGAATATAAACTCAAAGGCGTGCGCAAAACGTGCATGTCAGCAAAATCGTGCATTATGAATTTATAACTGTATGAAAACGGAAGTGCAAAGAAGGTCAGATTGCGATAGTGTTTAAAGACTTCGCTATTCTGCATTTATGTTCATCATAAAACATCTTTTACGAGAACGTTCTATCGGCAAATATCAAATGTCATTTCCAAAGGTAGTTAAACAAATCTCGCTAATCTAAACAATATACCATGACGCTGGCAACAACACTAAACAACAAGTGCATTGTTGTCAATGGGCATGAAAGTGGATTTTGAATACAGCAATTTGCAAGAGGTTTTTTTCTCTCATAGACTGATAGTCAGTTTGTTGTTTAATTTGTCGTTGTTGTTGTTGTTGTTGCTGCTGCTGCTGCTGATGATGATGATGATGATGATGATGATGTTTAATATAGCTAATTGAGGATTGTGATCAGGAATCAACGCAGCAATCAACTAGACATTTACTAAAAGCATACAAAGGCAAAATTGTAATTATATAACGCTGTGCCACGGTCGGGTAATTAAATGCATCTGTTAATTAATTATTAAGTGTTTGCTGCTTCGAGAAAATGGTCTGTAATAAATCATCATAATTATGTATCACACAAGAAACGGATACATACAACTAGTGTGTGGTATAGAGACATGGTGTATGCATGCATGCATGCTCGAGATGTCTGCGCATATCTATGGCATTACGTAACCCTATTGTTTGTACACTTTGTGGGAATGACTCACTATAGATAATATTTGTTCTGTTTGATTTTCAAGAATATACTCTCTTGTATATGTGTTTGAGATAAACAGTAAACTCCGTATATAACGAACTTCTTTGGACAACTTAAATGTGTTCCTTATATCCGGAGTTTGTTATATCCGTATACAAAAGCATAAGACATAAATCGGGCAAAGGTAATTTGTTCCTTATATCCTGAATTTCGCTATAACCGGGGTCGTAATATACGGAGTTGACTGTATATGCGTTTCAGATATACATGGAGACAGTGTTTGCATAAATTGCAACAACAAAAATGCGAAAAAAGCTGAACCGTAAAGAGCGATTGCTTGTTTCCAGTAAAATGATATTTGCACAGACCAGACTATGAGCGATTGCTTTTTCAGTAATATATTTACAGAATAGACTATGCTCTTTTGTAAAATATTAAAATAGATGATAAACGGTCAAAGTGTAATCATGGCTGTTTTACTAAGAGGGGAAGGGACCCCGTCTTTGCTTTTAAGGCAAAATTATCTCGGTATTTTGTCAAAGAGAAATAAAAAATCCTAAGGTAAAATTCAGCTTTAGTGGAAAACTGCATGATTTGAAAAACAAATTCCGAGGGGAAGACGCCCTTAAGCGGCCCCGACTACAGAAGGAAAAGGGCTCTTGTAATTTTATCGCCTCGTACTCATTAATGAATTTTATTTCAAAGCCAGTCTGAAAGTATTGGCCTCGATCCGCTCGATGCTGCAATCATGCAAGATGAAAATTGAAAATGATGCATAATCGATATAATTCTTTTAAAACTTAAAACAGGTTGCAGATGTATTGCCTCCTGCATACTTAATTAAAAAATTCAAGCCTGGGGTTTGATTATAATTATGCTTCAATGCACCGAACATGTGAGATAGAAAATGAAGCACCGTATAAAAGTTAGTCTCCGGTCGGACTTTTAATTATGCTCAGGTACGTAACACGTCAGACGAACAGTTCTGTGGCTATCGCACCATGATAGTGTGTTGCATAAGCAGGCATTTGTTTTAGATAACGTTCTTCTGCAAGTATTGCGTCTATCACTCGTTACGTCATATATTACGTACTATTGTAGCGAAAAACGTACTGCAAGCACTTTATTGTCAGAAAGGCGCAAAGGTGCGCAAGAGCGCGGAAAGAAACAGCATAGTTACGAAAATGCAATTGTCAATGTTGATTACAGGCAGTACCGTCCGGAACTGTTGTTGGTTAACTCTATCCTAATTGGTTAAATCAAAAACATATTCGTAGTTATCTTTTTCAGTGTGTATTTTATAGTACTGTCACCGAGGGTTCAACTTTATTCCCTGCGGCTATGTTAATAGTTATGTACAGAGATTTTCATACCCATCACTACATTTTTTTGCAAACAGAAGGTTAAATGGTAGCGTCTGAGTCATCGCTACCTGCAGATGTCTCACAACAATATGTTTATAGGGTGTTGACACCTGAACATTTCCCGCCTTTTTTTTGGGGGATAGAAAACTATTGGCACGTGTTTGATTGCAGACGTCAGGTAAAACATTTTAATCAAACATTTCAGACGAAGAACTGGAGCGGTACATATCAGTGTCAGGTGTTTATCTACCTTTAGATTGTGTTATTTTGTAATTGAAGAGTAAAATTAAATTTTATTTTCTTTTCTTTTCAGAAGTGTTAATAACCCGTTGCTACTTCAATATCCTAACTAGTTCAGCAATTTTTTCAGTAAATCTCATTATTTACCCCTGAAACACGAGGTTAACATTTTTCACGTGTCACGTTTCTGACGTCATTCAATTGATACCACGTCAGGGCCGTCGTCGACTATTGAAAAGTGGTCCGGCTGATGACATGAAATGGGGGAGAGCACAAGAGGGGGTCATCCCCTCTCGTAAGGGGTATGGGGGATGTCCCCCCGAAATTTTTGTATGCCTTAAGATGCGTTTTTATTGCATCCCGAGTGAAATTCTGGATTGTAATTTTAACTATTTTCGTAAAGATTTTATGGAAAACCATATAGATTCTATTTGGGCAATAATTTAGCAGATTTATTTATTCTACATGACATCGTATACAATGCAAACACATAATCATAGCATGACTAAGCATTACATTGTTCTGAGCTAACTTTTTAACAGATAAACAAACGAATTCCATGACAGGAGGAACATTATTATAGACCCCAAACTATTTTCCACAGTTTCAGTAAGTAATTCTACATTGTATAATAATTGACCATACCAAGACATCGTATAAACTGCACACAACCAAACTGAATAGAAATACTGTTAGGTAGTACTCAGAGCTGCTGTGTTTCAGCATTACATTTTTCTGAGTTCCTAGTCCTTGTTTTTAATTTACTGGACACCAATCTACGTTTTTCATGCACAGCAATAAATTCATTTGCAATTTCATTCAAATCCAGAGCGTCTTTTTGTGTATATGAACGTATATAGTCATCAAACTGTTTAGTCTAGCATGTGTCATAGTGCTTCGTTGGTATGTTTTTATTCTCCGCAACTCTGAATAATGCAACCACGGTCTATTAGTAAACAACGAAGACTGACAATTTCTTTTCACTGGAATTTTTTTACCAAAGGTACGCTGTGGAAAATTAAATGTCTTAGGTTGAGTTGGTACTGGGAGTATATCCATTTTGAAACAATAACATACACACAGAAGATTTCAGATTAAGAATCATTAAAATGAAAAAAAGTCGTTCTGTAAATTAAACAGAATTAAAGATCACCCAGTTGCCGTGCCTTTGATACCTCGCTTGAGATAATCTTTAATAATTGGTAATTGGATTAAGTATATAGTTGCCGGTTTTCACACACTCGGGCAATAATAGTCGCGCTATCGATGATTGCATTAGCGTGTCAGTTCATCGGCACTTTTGATCATTTCAGTAAAAAAGAAAATTGAGAGAAAATGGTACCGCCGATAGTATGCTTGGCCAAAATAGTGGTCCGGCCATGGCCGTACCGGCCGGACCGTCCGCGACGGCCTTGCACGTCTAACAAATTATTGAAAGCATTCGTTCCCTTAAAACGTATGCAACATCACACACTATGTTTGGCCTGGGTCCTAATATAACGGCATCTCCAGTTATGAAATGTTGAAGATAACTCGGATAACTAGACCCAGCTTGATCAACGACGTCTTATACATCCCTCATGAAGAGGCTTTAGCTCAGAAAATGTACGTTATTTCCAGTTCTACTGACGTCGTGGATACGGACTAGTATAATGTTTTAAAGTAACAAATAACCTGTGGGATACGGCTTTAATCAATCGTTCCTTGGGTTTGTTGTTGTCGGGGTCTAACCTACGTTTCAAAACGTGAAAAGTCGAAAAAAAAAAAACAGCTACATGTCGAGTTTTCGACTTTTCACCCCGATAAGTTGAAAACACAACATGGCAGAAATAAGCCACCATATCTTTCCGTACTACGTACTTATGAGTGCAAAATATTTCAGCTAACGAGTCTTCATCTATTACAAATAAACTGCAAATTCTATAGCAAAAGCCCTAGTCAAGTATCTCATTTTAGTATCTTCTGATTAGAGTAAGAATTTGGTGAACTTTTCGAAGCAGGTACATATTAACACCTGTAGAAATTAAGCTTTTTTAATGATTCTAAGTAGGAGCATGTGTATCTCCGTTCACAGGGTAAGAGAGTTTCAAAGTGAATGCACAAAACTCGTACAATATATGAGCTAATAAAGTGATGTATTTTTTGCAGGAAGAAAGTTCCATGTTCAGACAACTGAGATATTGTAAAGCTTGTGTTATTCTGAGAGCAATGGATTTACCAAGTTTGATTTTTCATTAAGAAAAATAAACGATTCACTATAAGGTTAAACTGAAGATAGTAACCTAGTAATGTTGTGGAAAACAAATGACACGAAAAACTTCCATCATCTCTCGTTATGATACTATTTATTAATGTCAAAGTACTCTTGCTAACTCAATATTGTTAGCTCTAGGTCACGTTTTGCTAATTTTATATGTTTAAATTTTTACTGTAAAATAGACTAAGTAACAGAATTTTAAAGCTCAGTTGTATGTATGTAGATGTTTATAATTATATGATATTAAAAAAAGTCTCTTGTAATTCTGTATGGAATGGCCATATACTGTTTTATATTTGACATGTTTTTTATATGTATTGTATTATGTGTGTATGCATGAGACTGTAATAAAATATAAAATAAAGGATACTGTTACTAAGGCATCACTAAATCATACAATTTTGATAACAAAATAGATCATCTTTCGAGTTTTGCATTGCAATTTGCAGGGTGCGAAAACTTACTTTTTTATAATGATAGATACTAAATGATGCATTCAACTACGAAATGAGGGATTGCTCATGGAAATGTTTGCAGTTAAGGTCATATTAGGGGTTGCGTGTTTCCCCAAAAGAAATGTTAAAACAATAAGACTTACCTATTTCCTCGTCCAGATAAACAATTCTGTCTTGCAGTTGTTTTTCTGTATTTACACCATTTCTGCTGACGTCTTTACTTTCAGGAAGAATTTCATTTTTATTTTCAACTTTTGTGTCGTCATTTTCATGAGGAGAATCTAAATCCGTTACACACATTTCGGCATGCTTATTACTACCATTTTGCGCACCTGCTACAAAATCGCAAACTTCCTTTTCTGCAAGAATTTCAGTTTCTTCACCATTTCCACTCATTTTATTTTCCATTTGAACACTTTCAGAATGATCCGAGGACAATATTTCCATTTCCGGCGAATCACCGTGACCATTTAAATCCTGTGTCTGCGACGGAACTACTTCCCTGTCCGAATCCATTTGCGCGTCACACAAACGCTCTATGAACACAGAATAAATTTCCTCTACAGCAGACAGAAGCCTGTCAGGATCACGTGATTCTAAAATAGACTGCTGCCACTCGTCATCACTAACTTCCTCATCACTCGGCGGATAATTATTGTTACCTGGAGCACTCGGTGTCTCTGTACAAGTAAAAGTATTTAACTCGCAGAAAATACCTGAACTTGAATTTGTTTCACTTGGATTCCCAACTCTGGCGGATGGAGCGTTATCTATCTCCGTATCGCTGCGTGATTCAATTAGTTCGTCTGTACCCGCTATTTTTGCAATTTTACGAATTTTTTCCAAGTTCAGTTTTGGTAAATGGGGTTTGGCTAATGACAGAGCCTTTTTAACAAGAGACTGAATTCTTCCAATAAGCAGTTTTTGAGAGACTTCAATCAACTGTAATTTGGTCTTTAATTGCGCCTCGTCTTCTGTTTCAACGTATGCTACCGCCAGTGTATTAAAACCTTGGCGTTCCGAAATGTGCCTGTCTTCTAGGACCCTTATTTCATCAACAAGGACGCTTTTGTCATCTTTCAGATTAAGAATCCGTTGTCTTAAGGCTTCATTTTCCTGATGACTTATTTCAAGTTGTCTTTTTAGATCCACCACTACACTGTAATCTGACTCTAAATCTAGATCTAACGATTTACTTTTCCTCAGGTCCCTTCCTCGTGCAGACTGAGACTGTGTAGTCTGAATCTGAGCATATAAACGCTCAATCTCGTTTTCCTTTTCTAAAAGTTTCGACCGAAATTCATTGGCCTCTTTTTCATACTCCTTTATTTTATCCTCATAGTATGCCCTAGGAGAAGAGGGTTCGGGGATTACCCTAAGCTGCCGATCCTGCTCCTTTAATCGTTTTTCAAGCAGAAACATTTCTCTGTGAAGCGTTTCATTCTCCTCGTCTAGAGACGCCATGCTCTTCTTCAAGACAGACAACTCTTTCTCGGACAGTTCCAATTGAATCTTCGTTTCTACTTCCGCTTCCGTTTTAGATTCTTTTGAATCCGTTTTACTCGCCGAAGCCCGTTCTCTTGACATCTTCTTTAACTGTTTACTAAGATTGTCATTTTCTTGTTCAAGGTCCTTTATCTAAATACAAAATGATTAAAAATAAAGTGAAACAAACTATTTTTATCTTAAACAAAGTCGAATACACTAACTTCAGGTTATACATGAATGCATTAGGTTTTTATGCAAAACAAATATAAGGCTCATAGTATTTTGGGTACAATACAAAAGAGATATATCTGATTTCATAGAGACATCTCCTGAATTATGGTAGATATCTCTTAAATTCAGATATATCATTGTAAACAAGGATATATCTTTCATTTAATAGACATATCTGTCATGTTTAGAAAGATATCTCTCAATACTATAGAGATATCTCTCAATGTAATAGAGATATCTCTATAGTATTCAGAGATATCTTTCAAAACATGACTCTCGTACAGAGATATCTCTCCTGCCTCAAAAATATCTCTTTAACTTAGGAGATATCACTCGAAAAATAGGAATATATCTCTCAAACGATGTTTAACAGATATATCTGTAAGTAGAAGACATATCTCTAAGTTCAGAGTGAAAGAGATATCTCTTTTAGAACGAAATATATCTCTTTAAAATTAAAGTGATATCTCTTTTTGGAATAAATAGTAAAATGGCTTGCGATATATATCGGACCAGGCGCTAGCCGGTAGAATAATGCTACGGACACAGCACGAGTCATATTAGATTATCACCAATTTTTGTCTTCTTGACTGTTTGAAAATTATCATGGCTATTTATAAGCACAAGAATTTCTAAGCAAACAAAACAATATAAATTATTTTTTCTAATAATTACAAAAGAAATATGTCACTAAATGTAATAAAAATGTCTTGCCATCCTCAAATATATACACGCAGTTCCAAAAGAAAGTGTGCACTTTTTTTTCTGTGATTTTTCATCGACTACTTTTCTGAAAGCCTATATATTTGGTACCAAAATTGAGATCTGTTTACGTACAATATGGTGAACATTTAAGATTTTGCAATCGATCGATGACAAATACACATGAGATATAGTGTGCGAAAATTAGAGATAATTGTTGGTTTCGTTAATCATGTTTTTTCACCGAGTGAGCACCAAAAGTGATATTTTTCCGTGGCCTGCTAAATATTGAAAATAAAACTTTAAAATCAAGTACACCGATGCACAATTTTTCTTTTTTATGGTTAAAACTCACTTTGTTGAGTTTGTTTCTACAAAATATCGAAAATCGCGGGAAACGTGCACCAGAAACATTGCGCAAATACGTCTTTACGACGTCATACATGGTTTCCAGCATCAGCGTATTTTTGACGTAAATCCGGGTTAAAGATTGAAACATAAAATAAAAATAACCACTTCAATGTGGATTATCAATTATTTAATGAGAAAACCTATAATTCACTGAAAAACATAAAATAAATATATGTCTTTTTCTATCATACGTATCAGCCTCATATTTCGATCACTATATTTATACGCCATTTTCTATCGTTTGAATGTGCTTGCAATGACATAAAAGATTTCTTAATTCTGATACAAAAAATCATATATTCTTTTTAAAAATAATACATAAAATTAACAAAAATCTAAGTGCACACTTTCCTTTGCAACAGAGTATTCATATATGAATAAAATGTGTGGTTTAATTCCGTTGTCAAGCGTTTCCTCATGTCTCTGATATTTTATCATTTTACTTTCAATTTCGTACAGTAAAGTATATTTTCGTATTAGCTTTGAAACCTGTTTGTTTGATCTAGGTTTCTGACTTTAGATATCACTGAAAAAGTGTTGGCAAATGATGTCCAATCTTATCTTATCTTATCAAAAGTCTGAGATACGGCTCATTTCTGCTCAAAATTAAATTAATTCTTAATTTAAGTGCGCAGTAATGGAAATCGGACCTTACAAAGGATAAATACTGGAGGCATATCTTCTGATTGCAACTTGAAGATATATGAAAGAGGACATATGTAATATCTTATATTATCGCTTCCCTTTTCACAGTACACGCCCATTTCGCTGATCCAATTTGATGTTTGCTTGTTTGCATATATTACAACAACAATGTACATAACAATATATTTGTGCATTTTAATTGTGTACATGTACTTAATTGTCTTACACTTGAAGACATACAGACAACCCGTGAACTCCCTTGATATATGCACGCTTTTATAACTCCCACACAGACTGCTTTTAAACAAAGTCTCTGTAGTTCTATAGAGTCAATGTTAGTTAAGCTGATCAATAGTAAAATCAAACTATTTATATCCATGCCTGAGCCTTATATAAAACTGAAAATTGACAGTTGTAACGGCCGTGAAGGGGTTTTATTAAAGTCTCTTGTGATTGTGGGAATTCTAATTCCACAGAGAATGGAAATCTCCACATAAATGAAGAGCAAATACTTTTACATCATTTATTTAATGAAATCTGTACAAAAATATACTAAACATCCCCAGCGGCTACACAGTACAAAAATGTACTTGTAAACCTACATAGTAAAAAGAAAAGAAAATGGAAGTTGTACCGTCTTTGACGACAGTTTGACTTCGCCGCTCCAAGGCGGAATGGTCAGAATATAGGAACATATCCGCCACGGACTAAAGACCAATCAGAAAGACGTAACGCTGAAGTGGCTGGGGCGCAAACCAATCAAATACAACCACGCAAATCACAAAAGGAAATAATAAATACGTGGCCAAATTTACAAATACATGAAAGCGCGATATGCTCGTAACATGTACGGACAACTTGTAAATACACAGGGTGGGTAAGAGGCCTATTACACAGTTTTACAGTCACACTGAACACAATTTTCTAAACATTGCTATTCTGGTCACTACACTAGTTAACTCGTGCATGTTTATTTATCTTCATCGAGGGCTTCAAATTTTGCATTTAATGCATATACAAAGTAAACTTTTTTATTGACAGAAAATTCTGAAGGTGACTTGGTAAGGTTGTTTTGGAAGGGTGTACACAATTTTAATTAAATAAGTGCATTACATTTTAAAGATACTTAAGGTTCATGGGGTCCAAAAGGACTTCAGACTACCTATGTATCAATCCATTACATACCTTTCTGAAATATATACACATGTATGCATGACGATATATATTCTTTCGGGTATCGAGTACATATGGAATATACGACTATGTTTGTACAATGTACATTTTAGCTTAAACTTAAAGGTTTATGTTACATTTTCTATTTTTCTGTTAATACTATATTTACTTTCTCACCTTTTTCTGCATTTTCTTGCCGTCTGCCTCCAAGAATTGTAGCTGGTCTTTTAGGTCTAGTTCCCGCTCTTTGCCGTCGTACATTTCACGTTTCAGCTCCGTTATCTCGTGCTCCGAACTGGACTGCTTACCAATCAAGTCCAAGGTCACCTTTTGTAATAAAATCATACAGTTAGATGATGATAATTCTAATGCGATCCGCAACTTTTTCCTCTATTAATGTAGGGGAAAAGAATCTATACATAAATTTACGACAACATACAGCCACGTTTTCCACGGGCAACTCGTGCGGTAAATGATCTCCGTGCGTGTAAGTAACACGTGTTGAACATAGGTTTGGGGACTTTTCAAAGACAATATCGTGCTCTAATCGAAAAAATAAATATAGTATATAGCCGCTAAAAGGAATGGTGGATTAAATTCGCTTGCCATTTTATTATCTTATCAAAGGGAAATAACTGTAACACTGCATTCGATTGTTTCTTGCGCGAATGACTGATCTTGCTTTGCTGGGTCTATTTGTGAAATTAATAACATCTTAATACTCATTATTAGTAGTATTTGTAAAGATTCATTTGTCGTGTATTTGGATACATTCTAGTATTTTTATACCCATTTTTGACCCGAAACACGTACTTTAAAAAATCCAGTAGAAGTTAGACATCGTTTATGATACTATTGTGGCCAGGAAGCTGGTCAATGAGACATACTCGTAAAAATGTCGTACCTGGCATGTAAACAGAGCTTACATATATGTAACATTGTAGAACAACGTACATGTATATTAAGATGATAGCAATTTATCCTGTCTTAAGAGTACACAGTTTCAGCTTACAATGTGTGGTCGCTTAAGACAAGTTTGACTGTACTCACTGTCCAGGTTTCAATGAACAATAATCAATGAGTTACTTTCACCGAGTCCTTCTTTTGGAACAATCGTAACTGATAAGCATTTATATATATAATTTAGTTTTTAATATTACGAAACTAGTTCTCACAACTTATATTAATCACTCTCGAGACTCACCTTGAAGTGTGGAATTATCTCCTTTGCCTAAGGATCTAAGTTAGCTTTTGTTTACTGAACAAGTGCCGAGTCGACGGATTTTTTTTATATAGACAAACAGCATTCATTGAACAGTATCAGCACTTTTATTGTATTGAAATACATGTAGTATGTACATGCGGACTATTGGTAAACCCTTCTCTAAGTGTATTCCATATATTTTTTCTGACTTCCGATTTGGTAATGGCCTACTACCCGGAAGTGAGTCAACCCTTTGTCTCTTGTACTGATAATATTCGTCCAATTCCTGTCATTGAAGACAGTCTGTCTGAAATTCCTATCAGCGTGGGAGCAATGACTAGTGCATATCTTACGAATGATGTTCGAAACGTAATGCTTTAGAGTCTACAAACCACAATCTTTCAAGGTATCCCACCTTTGCTTGCTGTGCAACGTTTTATAGCATGTGAACTATTTTTTTCGGCGTAGCTTTGACCAACGTTTTGGACAAATCGGACGTTACAAATGGAAGAGCAGTGAATGAAATTTGTATACGACCCTCTTGACCACGTGATCGCTTCATTGGTAAATGATGTACATTGTAGCAACGGATCTTAAAATAGACTATATATTACACCGCCTCCATTGATAACTTTCCAAGGAACGATGATTATGTCTCTCGGCTCAAAGCCGTAAATCCTTTTTAAAAGATATTTCTTTTTGAACATTTCATTGTAGGCTGGTTTGGGTATAAACCGAAAATACTGGAATGTATTTGATCCAACGGTCATTGTTAGAGCAATAAATGCTCCCAGTCAGGAATTCTTTTTCGTTAAATAGAGGGGATAGTGTTAAATTGTAACTTTTTCTGACCTTGAATAGTTAGTGTGTGTGAAGTAGAGGATTTGGCATATTTTGAAACCAGTCTTGGGTCGTCTTACACAGTAATGTTTTCTTCAGTTTTTCAGATGTACTTCCACGCGACGCCATTGCTTTTATGTTTTTACTGAGTTTGCATTGAAATGCATCACATGCATCAGAACAAGCATAAGGCTCTTGTTTGCATTGACTGGTTCTTTTACTTTCACCGGGAGGCGAAGGGTAAAGTGTTCTGGCCATCCGCCTGACGTTCCGGTCCGAGTCATTATAAGACATGGTTTAGAGTACTTGAATAAAACTTGTATACACCGTTCTCACACAGGTCATTAACCCATCGATTCAGGTCGGAGAACAAAATATAAAAATTTTCATATAAATATAGCAAAATGTTGCCATGGAAACCAGGATCATGAGGGATGAACGCAACATAAAAAGCTCTGAGCAAATGAGAATAAATAATGCTTTTTATTTACAATCGCAGATGCTTTACAAATATTGTATAAATTACCATGATTTAATTACCAATATCACACAGGTTAAACACTGCTATGCAGAGTAAGTACAAATGGGTTTAAAACACGCAAACGGAGCATTCTATATTACATAATATACAACAGAACTTTTATGTATGTTGATACAGTGGTTAATGTTAAATACATTACATAAGATTTGTATGATATGACCTTTCAACACCGGCAGTTCACTGGTTTGGTCGCTTCTAATTTTTTTTTTGACATCATGATATAAGTGAATATTAATAAATGGGGTGAATACTTTTGTAACCTTTCAACCAATGAACTTTTAATGCCCCAATATAAAAGCTGGAATAACAAGACTGTGTAAATGAAGTGACTGATATCTATCAATTAAATATTGCAATGTAATCTACGTGATATAACCCATATATTTCGTTAATATTTCCGTTATACATCCAAAAATCGAACGAAACATGTCAACGACGTCTCAATTTTCAGAATCCTAAAACAAAACAACCATTAGTAGAACTACATGTAATTCAGAGTTCCTTAGAAACCACTGCTACATGTGTAGTTTCCTGGAAAACAACAGCGAGTAAACTATCAACTCTGCTTTTAAAACTATAGTTTTCAATATTGAAGTTT
>JAFMSR010000017.1:28198063-28215062 GCA_022818135.1 Saxidomus purpurata
AACATACCTTCTTTTCCATTGTCCAAAAGATGATTGGACTAGATCTATCAAATCGACAATCCTATCATTCGGAAAGTCAATTAACAGTGACATATCAAAATGAAAAATGGAGGGTAATCGCCGACGATCAAAATATCTACTGAAAGAGTGACATTAATGCCAGTTCAAGGTTTTATTTAAGCGGGCTCGTCGAGATCGAGGTTAGATTTTGGCGGTTGATGTGATTTCCGCCAATTTAAGACATAGCCAATTCAAAACACTTTAAAAAACGCCAATATTTGGCACTGCAGATTGAAAGCGCTATACAGTATTTGGCACATAAAATTGCCTAGTATAGACATACCAAAATTGTTCAAACCATGACCCCTGGGTTAAAATTGACCCTGCCAGGGGGTAACTTGATATTACATAGGTTTCTATAGGAAAAACTTTCTCCAAAACTAAACAAAATTTTAAAATTAGGATTAACAACCTGAAATAATCCAATGACATGATTCAGATTATGATTTTCATAATTTTCATAATGGTTTCCAAAATTAAATTTTCAAGTTCAAGAAAACAATGCCAGATCTAAAAGAAAATTTCAATTTGGTGTTAAAAATGGACCTTTAATGTCCAACCCTATTAATATGAACTAGAGCAAGTTGGTAATTTGAAATATTTTGATAGCTAGTGTATGTATATTCAAAACATATATTAATAAGTTCAAAGTAGCCACTGGTAAAAGCTAGAAATGCATGAACCAAATCGTTTCAATGTCAACATCTTTGTTATTGAATTAGAAAGTATGTAAACCTATACATGTTTTGGAAATACACAAATCAAACACAGCCAATAATGTTGCTCATGATAACAAAAAGAAATATATCCATAAATATTATATTATAAAACTTAATCTTACAATTCTTTGATTTTTTAGAGCAACAAAATTACTTTGAAGACAGATATCAGGCTCTGTGATAGCGGTCCCTCAAGTAGAATTTTCTGTTTTATTTGTTCGGAGTATGAAAAGTCATTTAAAAAATGAATAGTTTTACCTACTTTCTATACATACAATAATGAAATCACTGAAGGCACTGAAAATGTTTGGTCTGAAATATAAGGAATCATAAGGTCATTTCTCATTACCAAGTTTGATACCCATCAACACCTCCTTGAAGTTTCAACTGAATCTAATAGGTTTATACAGATTACTGAGATATGTGAATGACAAAAGCATGAATGTTCAACTTTAACAGAACTTGCTCAGTCAAAAAATTTGGAATTTGCACTAATTTCAACCAAGAACTATGTAACTTGAATGTTTGAAAGCCCTTAATAGACTTCATTGAATGACTGTCTGATACCCTTGAATACTTTGTCCAGATTTTCAATCAGACCTTTTGGTGGTAACCAAACATGTGCATGAAAGTAACTTGCACACATAACAGCCTAGATACAAAACTTAAACTAGATTTATATAAGTACAACAAGGGCTATATTTAGACAAAATCAATTAAAAGTTATCTAATTTGAATGTCTGATATTCCTGAAGACTTTAATGAAGTTTTAAAGATATGAGATATGAGCATGACAGTTGCAAAAAGGGCCAGAGAAGTCACAAAGCAGAATTAGAAGCGTGGCTTCTGCAAGGCAGTTAGGCACCATTTTGTTTTTTTCGTGATATATCAAAAAATATAGTAGATGCCCTGGCTATAATAGTTACTGACATGATTTCAATATGTCCTGATTTCCGGAAAGCTAACTTTCCTCTTACCTGGTGATGATCTGCCACTAAAAGTTCTTGAATTGCTCTTACAGTGTTCTTAAAGTGTTCATGAACAGTTCAAGCACATTTTAAGAAATGTTGAATGAGACAATCCATGAGCATTTCTGGAACAATTTAACCAAAACAGTTTTAGTACAAATTTTTATTTCTAATAGTGTTTTGGAACAGTTCTAGAACACAAGTTTCAGGAACAAGGTGTTCTTAAACTTTGTCTATGGTTTCATCTTTTGACCAAGTTTTTGACCACACACTCACTGTACAAGTAACAAAATTAGGCACTTAAAAGATGGCATATTTTCTATATAAGCAATCTTGGACAATCCTGGCTAACTCCATTTCATGTAAATATCAACCATCTCTAAACAAGATATTTCATTTCCAAAAGGGTATAAAATGCTCTAAAATGGAATCCTACTTACCCGAACAATCCTCTAACAAAGTTTACAACTCTCCTTACATGGATCATGCTGCTAAAGTAGTGTAGATGTGCGTGTGTATATTAAGCTACAAAATAGAACAAACAAATTTTATAGTATATTGCATGCAGTTTAAAATTAACACATATATTAAGGACAGTTTTTTCTCTTGAAGTCGATACTTTGATTTGGGCTTGATTAATTATCAAGTATTGAGCAGACTTCGCAGAGTTAGCCGGATATTCTGACCGGCAAGGTCCAAACATTTACCGTACTGAAAATACTGAGTAAAAAGAGAAACTTCATAAAACAGCGTATGTACCGACACTTAAAAAGTTTATGAGAATTTAAATTAAATGCTTGTTCAACTCTCTTTTTTATGCCCCCGAAGGGTGGCATATTAAAATCGCACCGTCTGTCCGTCTGACCGTCTGTCCGTCTGTCCGTCCGTCCGTCCGTCCGTCCGTCCGTCTGTCCGTCCGTCCGTGCGTCCCCACTTACAAATTCGTGTCCGGACTGTAACTTTGTCATGCATTGAAGGATTTTAAAATAACTTGGCACACATGTCTAGCACATCAAGACGACGTGTCGCGTGCAAGACCCACATCCCTACCTCAAAGGTGAAGGTCACACTTGGAGTATGAAGGTTATGGAATCCTCTATATATGCACACATTCGTGTCCGGACTGTAACTTTGTCATGCATTGAAGGATTTTCAAATAACTAGACACACATGTCTAGCACATCAAGACGACGTGTCGCGTGCAAGACCCACGTCCCTAGCTCAAAGGTCAAGGTCATACTTAGAGTTTGAAGGTAATGGATTCCGCTATATATGCATATATGCACACATTCGTGTCCAGACTGTAACTTTGTCATGCATTGAAGGATTTTAAAATAACTTGGCACAAATGTCTAGCACATCAAGACGACGTGTCGCGTGCAAGACCCACGTCCCTAGCTCAAAGGTCAAGGTCACACTTAGAGTTTGAAGGTAATGGATTCCTCTATATATGCATATATGCACACATTCGTGTCCGGACTGTAACTTTGTCATGCCTTGAAGGATTTTAAAATAATTTGGCACAAATGTCTAGCACATCAAGACGACGTGTCGCGTGCAAGACCCACATCCCTACCACAAAGGTCAAGGTCACACTTAGAGTTTATAGGTAATGGAATCCTGTATATATGCATACATTTGTGTCCGGACTATAACTTTATTATGCTTTGAAGGATTTTAAAATAACTTGGCACAAATGTCTAGCACATCAAGCGGATGTGTGGCGTGCAATACCCAAGTCCCTACCTCAAAGGTCAAGGTCACACTTAGTGTTTAAAGTAATGGAATACTGTATGCATGATTACTCTGTCATGCATGGAAGGATTTTAAAATTACATAGCACATTTATTGAGCACATGGAGAGGACACAGACTGTGAGGCACCTCTTTCGGGGGCATTCGTCACTTGTGAGGGACAGCTCTTGTTCATACTTTTTTTTCTAGGCCGTGCATTTGCCGGGAGTCATTTTTAGCTCGACTTTTCGAAGAAAAGGGTAGCTATCCTACTCGCCCCGGCGTCGGTGTTGGTGTCACACCTTGGTTAAGTTTTTCGTACCACCCCACTTTATTTCAAAAGTATTAGAGGTATGGCTTTGACACTTACCATACTTGTTTACCATTATAACCTCCATGTACAGACAAGAGTACATAACTCTGTTAAGGTATTTGACAGAATTATGGCCCTTTTTGGACTTAGAAAGTGTATTGAGCTTGGTTAAGTTTTTCGTACCACTTCACTTTATTTCAAAACCATTAGAGGTATTGCTTTGAAACTAACCATACTTGTTTACCATCATGACCTACATCAACAGACAAGAGTACATAACTCTGTCAAGATTTTTGACAGAATTATGCCCCTTTTTGACTTAGAAAATACATTGAATATGGTTAAAATGCACTTATTGCCTTTGAGATATTGCTTTGAAACTTTGAATGCTTGTTTACATCATTACCCCCAATATGCCAACACAACTTTTGCTATCTTGGAAGAACAATTTTTATGCCCCCGAAGGGTGGCATATTAAAATCGCACCGTCTGTCCGTCTGTCCGTCCGTGCGTCCGTCCGTCCGTCCGTGCGTCCCCACTTACAAATTCGTGTCCGGACTGTAACTTTGTCATGCATTGAAGGATTTTAAAATAACTTGGCACACATGTCTAGCACATCAAGACGACGTGTCGCGTGCAAGACCCACATCCCTAACTCAAAGGTGAAGGTCACACTTGGAGTATGAAGGTTATGGAATCCTCTATATATGCACACATTCGTGTCCGGACTGTAACTTTGTCATGCATTGAAGGATTTTAAAACAACTAGGCACACATGTCTAGCACATCAAGACGACGTGTCGCGTGCAAGACCCACGTCCCTAGCTCAAAGGTCAAGGTCATACTTAGAGTTTGAAGGTAATGGATTCCTCCATATAAGCATATATGCACACATTCGTGTCCGGACTGTAACTTTGTCATGCATTGAAGGATTTTAAAATAACTTGGCACAAATGTCTAGCACATCAAGACGACGTGTCGCGTGCAAGACCCACGTCCCTAGCTCAAAGGTCAAGGTCATACTTAGAGTTTGAAGGTAATGGATTCCTCTATATAAGCATATATGCACACATTCGTGTCCGGACTGTCACTTTGTCATGCCTTGAAGGATTTTAAAATAATTTGGCACAAATGTCTAGCACATCAAGACGACATGTCGCGTGCATGACCCACATCCCTACCACAAAGGTCAAGGTCACACTTAGAGTTTATAGGTAATGGAATCCTGTATATATGCATACATTTGTGTCCGGACTATAACTTTATTATGCTTTGAAGGATTTTAAAATAACTGTGTACAAATGTCTAGCACATCAAGTGGATGTGTCGCGTGCAAGACCCAAGTCCCTACCTCAAAGGTCAAGGTCACACTTAGTGTTTAAAGTAATGGAATACTGTATGCATGATTACTCTGTCATGCATGGAAGGATTTTAAAATTACATAGCACATTTATTGAGCACATGGAGAGGACACAGACTGTGAGGCACCTCTTTCGGGGGCATTCGTCACTTGGGAGGGACAGTTCTTGTTCTTTTTAAATCTGTTCAAATGTGATTTCAATATTTCTTCGAATTTTGTCCCTCCCCCTTTTTGATTTCCACATACACTTTTCAGTTAGATTACCATGCATCCAACCAAAGTTGACTTTAATGGTCAGACTTTCTCTTTTCTCAAATGAAAAACAATACGTATACCTTCAGGGTGAAGGGAAAAGAATCACATTTGACAAGAGACCATAATATCACTGTAAATTCCAACCATCAAAAGAAATAGCATTTCAGAGGGTGTAATGAGAAAATAATGGCATTGGGGGTGGCACAAAGTGCCAGAGTGAGCTATTAGGATCGCATTCTGTCCCGCGTTTGTACGTCCGTTTGTCCATCCGTGTGTCCATCCGTCTACTATTTCCTTCAAACAACATCTCCTCTGAAACCACTGCGCCAATGTTGATGAAACTTTGCAGGGATGTTCCTTGCGTGAACCTCTATCAAAGTTGTTCAAAGAATTCCATTCCATGCAGAACTGTGGTTGCTTTGGCAACAAATACGAAAAACTTTAAAAATCTTCTCTGAAACCACAAGGCCTAGAGCTTAGATATTTGGCATGTAGCATTGCCTAGTGGACCTCTAACAAGATTGTTCAAATTATGATCCCCGGGTCAAAATTGACCCCGAGCAGGTGGTCACTTAGTTTTGCATAGGCTTTATATAGGAAAAACTTTAAAAATCTTCTCTGAAACTACAAGGCCTAGAGCTTAGATATTTGGCATGTAGCATTGCCTAGTGGGCCTCTACCAAGATTCTTCAAATTATGACCCTCCGGTCAAAATTGACCCCGCGAGGGTGGTCACTTAGTTTTGCATAAGCTTTATATAGGAAAAACTTTAAAAATCTTCATCTATGAAACCACAAGGCCTAGAGCTTAGATATATGACATATAGCATTGACTAGTGTACCTCTACCAAGATTCTTCAAATTATGACCCCTGGATCAAAATTGACCCCGCATGGGGGGGTCACTTAGTTTTACATAGGCTTATATAGGAAAAACTTTAAAAGTCTTCTTCTCTGAAACCACAAGGCCTAGAGCTTAGATATTTGGCATGTAGCATTGCCTAGTAGATCTCTTCAAAGTTTGTTCAAATTATGTCCCTGGGGTTTAAATTGACCTTGTCCGGGGGGGGGGTTCTCTTGTTTTACAAAGACGTATATAGGAAAACCTATTGTATATAACATTATCTAGTGATCAAGGTGAGCGATATAGGGCCATCTTGGCTCTCTTTTTTTGAAAATGTTTCTTGAAAACAGAAGTCATCTACTTCACATTTACAAACGTAAGTTTTTTCCCTTTTCAATGATGTAAACAACACCAGTATCTTTTGCGCATGCATACTGAAATTGGGGCTCGAAAGGATAGCCTAATTAATGTTAATTAGTTAAGGTACAGTACCAGTTGCCGACATAATTTCATCTTGAACAGTTTTGGAATCATAAATGATTTTTGCAAGAAATTTTATTTCCTAAAGTGTAAATTTCTTACCATGCTTTTCCGACCCTCTCAACGAGTGTCTGTCTATTATCCGTTCCTTGCCGTTCCATTTCATCACTGTATTATCATTTCACAACAATTGCACTGTGCTGTTTTGCAAGCAATTTTTGTTTATCAGCACACTTTGATTTAATTAAAGTAAATTGATATCAGGTTTAATGAAAAATAAGTATTTCAGAGGAGTTTTAGAAGTTCATCTGTTTTTCCGTTGCCAAGGCGGAAAACTGCCATTTATATCGTGCACACAAGGCGGTTATCTCTCGTGCATTTCCCTCACATGTTGAGATTTAAACAAATTCAGTGACAGAGATAAAATGTAGAATTTCTTGGAAAATGTTTATCTTAAGAAAATGAAATTTTGTTTGCTGCTTGATAGGATGATTATGTTCGAAATTATAGGGTAATCCCATTCTGAAGAGTTACGCTAAAGCTATGATAACAAGTAGTCGGAAACTGGTATGATTTGGAAACTGGTCTCATGCCAGTAATATCTTGAATACTACCGAACGTATTGACTTGAAACTTAAAATGTATGTTTACTATCAACATCTTCACCACTGATTTTGATTTATGACAAATTTATGCCCCTTTTTAACTTTGAATTTTTTCACAGTTTTTACCAGACTATTATATGACCGTCAGGCGCGCGAAAATGTACCTTTGGACATTTGTTACATTATTCGACAATAATTGATAAAAAACCCATAAAATTTACATTTTTGTCACCCTCTTTAAATGCAAAACCAATGATAAAAACTGATAGCCCCTATATTTACCTCAACAGAAATATACTACTTGGTTCAAAATCCTCCAAGACCATTACTATGACAACAGCGATTTGAAATTATTCTTTTTTTTCTTTTGGCTATACCCTATTAAAAAAGGCAAATCGTCGAAAGAAGACATGAAATAGTTCACCAGATATGATATATATTGAAAGAGTATATAAGGTTGCAACCAAAAATAAATGATGCTTTTAGGAAATGATTACCGGAATAGTTTACTGCCGATGTAAATTGAAGTGAGTTTTGACGTCAAATTGTGGTATATGACGTCATTTTTAGAGTGAACAATGACGCCTTAGGTATACTTTTTCAAAGTATTGTAGTTTTGTATGTACTGGACGTAGGTAATTGAAATTTTCCAATATTAATATTGAAATATTGCTTGTTCAAAATATGCAAAAAAGCTAGTTTCCAAGTATTTTGTCCGAAGGCCCATTTTCCTGTGTCGCTGGTCATATGAAAATACTGCAAATGGCTTACTTTCAAAATGTCATAAAATAATTTTGCTGCATCAGAGTTGGAATTCAATACAACTTCATACGATGGTCAAGCACATTGAGAGGAAGTGCAATGCACAAGAAACATAACTCTATCTTGAGTAATTACATAGTTATTGCCCTTCGTTACTTTTCCTTGTCCGGAGCATAACTTGAAAAATACTGGTTGGAATTCAATACAACTTCATACAATGGTCAAGTACATTGAGAGAAAGTGCAGTGCACAAGAACCATAACTCTTTCTTGAATCAATACAGAGTTATTGCCCTTTGTTACTTTTCCTTGTCCAGAGCATTACTTGAAAACCACTGGTTGGAATTCAGTACAATTTCATACAATAGTCAAGTACATCAAGAGGAAGTGCTGTGCACAAAAACCAAAACTCTATCTTTTAATTTTATGTATATCAATTTTAAAATGTTACAAAGTTATTGATGATCAGATATACAAGGTCATGTATTTCTTTGAAATTATCCCCCTCACCTGTCCTCGCTCCAGTTGGCTTACAAAATCCAGGGTATGTCTTTGAACGTAGTGTACATTTATAAAGGTCTTTGAACAAGTTTCAAATCTTGACCTCAATTCTTGTAGACAATTACAAAATACAGCAGTTCTGTTCTTAGACCAAAATACCCATTTTACTGACAAGCATTCGAGTAGTTGAGCGTGCTGTCATGAGACAGCTCGTGTTCCTGATAGTGAAAACTTCCTGTCTCAATGCTTAGCTATCATGTGCTTGTTTTCTTCCCCGACCCCACATACTTGGAACTCGTTGCTCTTAACCTTTCTTTTTGTGTTGCCTTTTCAGAGAACAGGCGATACATAGGGATCGTTTTGTCCATCTGCTGGACACATGACCAAACTGCTATTTGCCACATAATCAAATTTATGAATTGTTTAAGGAAGGATGTTGTGTACTTAATTCAAGTAACAAAAACTGCATTGCACAAGCCTTGGTCATCCATCATTTGCCTATACTCCTCATCTGTGGGGTATCACAGGAGATGTGTACTTGGTACAGATGACCTTTGAGGTGTTTCTGGCTTTAATGGTGGTATAGTGAGATCTTGAAATGGTAAAGGCTCCTCAAAACCTTCATCCCCATCTCCAGTAGGGGAACATCTTCCTCGATAGAGTTGACCGCATCATTGTATTTCACAGATGCACCTGTTGACTGGGAATACAAGTACTCTAGACGAATGAGTTCACCTGAAAGTGTTAATAAAACATACAGAATTGATTTACTTGAAACTATGGAATGATATTTAGGTAAAAATTACACAATGCCTGCTTACTGTTACAATTTACTCATTGACACTGCTATTGTGCTTATTGGTACAGTCATTATGCATGCTTGCACTTTCATCACGCTTGTTGACAATGATACCATGCTTGCTGGAAGTTACAACTTGTATGTTGTTTAGGCCATGATGCCTTTTTATGCCCCCGAAGGGTGGCATATTAAAATCGCACCGTCTGTCCGTCTGACCGTCTGTCCGTCTGTCCGTCCGTCCGTCTGTCCGTCTGTCCGTCCGTCCGTGCGTCCCCACTTACAAATTCGTGTCCGGACTGTAACTTTGTCATGCATTGAAGGATTTTAAAATAACTTGGCACACATGTCTAGCACATCAAGACGACGTGTCGCGTGCAAGACCCACATCCCTACCTCAAAGGTGAAGGTCACACTTGGAGTATGAAGGTTATGGAATCCTCTATATATGCACACATTCGTGTCCGGACTGTAACTTTGTCATGCATTGAAGGATTTTAAAATAACTAGGCACACATGTCTAGCACATCAAGACGACGTGTCGCGTGCAAGACCCACGTCCCTAGCTCAAAGGTCAAGGTCATACTTAGAGTTTGAAGGTAATGGATTCCTCCATATAAGCATGCATATATGCACACATTCGTGTCCGGACTGTAACTTTGTCATGCATTGAAGGATTTTAAAATAACTTGGCACAAATGTCTAGCACATCAAGACGACGTGTCGCGTGCAAGACCCACGTCCCTAGCTCAAAGGTCAAGGTCATACTTAGAGTTTGAAGGTAATGGATTCCTCTATATAAGCATATATGCACACATTCGTGTCCGGACTGTAACTTTGTCATGCCTTGAAGGATTTTAAAATAATTTGGCACAAATGTCTAGCACATCAAGACGACGTGTCGCGTGCATGACCCACATCCCTACCACAAAGGTCAAGGTCACACTTAGAGTTTATAGGTAATGGAATCCTGTATATATGCATACATTTGTGTCCGGACTATAACTTTATTATGCTTTGAAGGATTTTAAAATAACTGTGCACAAATGTCTAGCACATCAAGCGGATGTGTCGCATGCAAGACCCAAGTCCCTACCTCAAAGGTCAAGGTCACACTTAGTGTTTAAAGTAATGGAATACTGTATGCATGATTACTCTGTCATGCATGGAAGGATTTTAAAATTACATAGCACATTTATTGAGCACATGGAGAGGACACAGACTGTGAGGCACCTCTTTCGGGGGCATTCGTCACTTGGGAGGGACAGCTCTTGTTCATATTTTCATTTGACTGAATGACAGTGCAATCTAGCGTAATGGTTTATTTCATCATGCTGTGGTTATCTTGGTTATTTTGTAATGCATCCAAGAGCAAAATATACGAAGTGATCAACCAGTATGAAAAATGTTATCAGGCACTAGGCAAAATAGAACTAAGCATAATGTCATTTCAAAATTTTAAGTCACATTTTGATAACAGGGGGCGCTATGTTCTAGTTGTGTTTTCCGTAATTTGAATAATTATTTGCCGGAAAGATTATCGTGGATATCCGAATATGTATAATGTTAAAAAAACAAACAGATTTCTACTTTCTTTTTCACTATATTTATATAAGGTCAAATCCTTCTTTAACACTCCTGCCCCTCAGTTACAACGCATAACATAACTCCTGCATGGGAAAGCTGGATGCTAAAAACACGGAAATTTCCCCTCCCATTCCGAGTTCCCCTACGGTGTGAAGGCAATGATTGCAACTGACTAGTGCATCCGACGGTATACTACTCTACTATGCCCAAAAAACCTATTGAAGTAAATCCAGGGTGAGAAAATACCAAGGTCCCACCTGGGGCTCGAACCCCGGACCTTGTTACCTGAAGGCGAACACTCCACCACGTCGCTAAAGGGTTAACCCAACAGCAAGGCTGTTGGAAGTGGCCTATAAACCTACAATCACTACACTTCTCCCTCTTTTACTTTTCAGAGCTAGACAGCTCTCCAGATTGACCCTCCATGCTCCTCGAATGAGTCCGTCAAACACTTCTGACACCATTAAATTAAATCCTGGGTGAGAAAATACCAAGGTCCCTTCTGGGGCTCGAACCCCGGACCTTGTTACCTGAAGGCGAACACTCAACCACGTCGCTAAAGGGTTAACCCAACAGCAAGGCTGTTGGAAGTGGCCTATAAACCTACAATCACTACACTTCTCCCTCTTTTACTTTTCAGAGCTAGACAGCTCTCCAGATTGACCCTCCATGCTCCCCGAATGAGTCCGTCAAACACTTCTGACACCATTGAAGTAAATCCTGGGTGAGAAAATACCAAGGTCCCTCCTGGGGCTCGAACACCGGACCTTGTGACCTGTAGGCGAACACTCAACCACGTCGTTAAAGGGTTATAACCCAACAGCAAGGCTTTTGGAAGTGGCCTATAAACCTACAATCACTACACTCTTCTCCAGTTCTAGTACTCGTCTTTTTTATTCCACTTATAATAACGATGCCGACTAAATTTTCTAGTATAGAAGATACATCGAGAAAATTTTTAAAAGGCGATGTATTTCTTCCAATAATAAAAAAAAATGTCTGTAAATAAAGCTTGAAAGCTACATAACAGGGGCGGATCCAGGATTTGGTCTTAGGGGGTGGGGGGCGTAACTGTTTTGCCATTTGTTGGTTCTGCTCAAGCTTTATAAGACGGCAATTATGACTGTGTTTTATTCTCTGTTTTTAAGTAATCAAACACTAAATAGCGGTGGAGCCAGCGAGTGTATAATTAACATGTATAATTGAATGGCAATGAACAATGTCAGGGCCGTAGCCAGAGGTTAAAAAATCGGGAGGCACTTTCTAAGGGGGTTCGGGGGCATGCTCCCCCGAAATTTTTTTTTCGAGGGTGCCATTTCGTGCATTTTCCTGCATTTCAAACGTGTTTCTGATACTTTTAAGATACCGATTTCGGAAACAGAAAATATAAATTTATACTCAGATATTTATGTAAGGTTGGGGAATTTTAGGGGGGGGGCGCCGGGTGCGACTCTCCACAGGATCCGCTAGTGCATAAAGTGCTAATTAATGGATTAATTGAAACAAAGGGACACAACTGATGGGAAACGGTTTAGGCATCCGTCATAGGCCGGAGATATCCGTTATCTTTCGCGAAAACTACGAGTATCAAAATTTGCAATTAACATTATGCTTACTTTCAACTTGCTTAGTGGCTGATTGCATCTTTCATTTTGTGTGGTCACATCGTGTGTTTTGTTCTAGGAGCATTATAACTGTGCAATGTTGAAATATCAAAGCTTATATACAGTCCCGGCATGTTGAAATATTTCATTACGCTACATTGCACTGTCATTCAGCCATATAGACATCAGGGACTAAACACCAAACAAGTTGTAACTTCCAGCAATCATGGTATCATTGTCAACAAGCGTGATGAAAGTGCAAGCATGCATAATGACTGTACCAATAAGCACAATAGCAGTGTCAATGAGTAAATTGTAACAGTAAGCAGGCATTGTGTAATTTTTACGTAAATATCATTCCATATGAAACACACCAAAATAATTATTGTGTTTTGTTTTATCAAGTATAAAGTCCACCAGCTAGCAGTCCATCATTCTAAACTGTTGTTCAGGTTATGTACTTAACTCCTGAAAAGGCCAATTTTGAAGTTTTGTTAACAACCTTAGCATTTACAGTACACATATACTATTAATTTATTACATTCAAGTATAACACTTTGCATTATTAAAAGATTTTATTTATTACTGTATTAAAGTTTTGTTTTGAAAAAACAAGAACAGTTAAAGCAAGTGTTACTGGAAATTATGTAAATAGAAGAAAATATCATATATGATATGACCTTTCTAGATGACAGCTGTGAATGTGAAAGAACTCTTTGTGCACATGTAAAGCATTAGTATTACACATACTCGGAATTCGTTGCTCTTAACCTTTCTTTTTGTGTTGCCTTTTCGAGGAACAGGCGATACATAGGGATCGCTTTGTCCATCTGCTGGACACATGACCAAACCACAGATGCTTGGGGTCTGGACCTCACCCCCTTTGTGTTTACCACTTAGGAAAAAGACTAATGGGCACCAGTTCTGCTATGGAAATTTCCTGAATGAAAGTATGAATTATACTGTTTTTAATTTTATAATATTTAGTCAGTTTTGCCAAAAATAAACAGTAAAATTTATACTTTCATGAAGGTAATTTCCATATGTGGATTTTTCCATACTAAGACATTAATTTTATGATCCACTTTGAAATTCTTTGACTTGAAATGTGTCCTCAGTATTGTTTCCTTAGGTCCACAAAATCAGCTTGCTGACTTCGTCACCTGCAAGGTTCGGACACTCAGTTCCCCCTCCCTTACTTTCTGCTTGAACATAATTGTAATGGAAAATCACACCATAACCTTGGAACAAGAATGCAGCTAAGTAACTCGTAGTTGTGGTAAAGTTTCCCTGCAATGTAGGGAGTTTACACTTTCTGAAGGTTAATATTGTGCCAACTTTCCGAGTTTGCAATACATTATGCACACTAAAAGAAAAGCAGAAAAAAGAAATTTATTGCCTGAACAACTGGAAAAAGCATATTTAATACATTCAGTATATAAACATACAGGGCACTATGTGCCTATTGCTAAAAGAGAAACATTATTACAGTGACATATCTTGTGTACAGGGTGCAAAAAAAGTTGTTCTCAAAGATTGAGATACCTGTTCTCAAAGATTGAGATACCTAAATAGATCTAACTGATATCTGATAGGCTATATATGTAAAATGTTGATCACACCAGCTTCTGCAATTTTCAAATTCTGCAAATGTATCAAATGCTATGATGTTGATAGAAATCATATATGTCATATTCCTGGCCATGGCAATACTGGAGAGCCCGACTTAATTTCCATGTTATCAAAAAAGAAATAAAACCAACTGGAAACTCCTCCATAATTCACTCAAAACACACTCTATGCCCAAACGGGACCGTCACCTTTAAATTTGCAAAACAATTTATAATATAATTTAAGTTTTCCTCTACTATTTATGGTAGCACAAAAAGGGAAACAATTCTTTCATGTCTTTTGAATATCAGTCAGAAATATAATAGCTAGGGTCACATCGTGGTGGTCTTGTCTTTTGTAGGTTCTTCCTGTGTTTCTTGCCAGTGCTGGCCTCAGTTCACCACAAGCAACAGAATAGCTTTCCCAGGTGAATCAGAGGTGGTTGATGAATAACCATAAAAGGAATCCCCAGTTCAAACGTTGTGGTGACTGTTGCTTTAACTTGCGACCCCTGGATTGAAAGTCAGCGGGCCAAGCATTCAGCTACTGGGCCCAGTATGACATCTAAACAATACCAGTGTCATAAAATTTCAAAGTAGACAAAAGCTGGTCAAAGGAGCTCAATTAAATGGTATCTCATAGCATTTATTTCTAATGGCAAAATAGCTTAGGTTGTAGAATTCTTTCGTGTGAGGAAGTTTTCCAGCTATCAGATTTTGTTTCCTTTTGTTAGCACTTTGGATTTTGTGAAAATCATTAGGTAGTGTGACCTACTGACTACAGTTGTACAGATTCAAAATTTCATGTACAGTGTTTAAATTTCATGTACAGATTTTGAAAACTAGTATCTGAAAAATTTCTCGCTATTTTCATCAGCAGATTTGTTATTTTCATACACAAATAAGTTTTGATGCATCTATGACAGTAAACAACTTTAAAACAAAGATTTTTATTTTAAGATGTAACATCCATCCTTACTTCACAGTCAGTTGAAAACCATAAAAAATTTAATCAGTCAAAAGTTATCTTCTCTTCACCAGAATCACAACCCAGACTGTTCATTTTCTCAATTTTACTTACAGTCATGTTGCTTACTTTTTTTTTTATGTTGTATTATTTTCTTGCGTGAATTTGTCCCTTGTTTTTCATGATTTGTTTCAATGCATATTTTATTTCGCGTGTGTTGGGACATTTTAATGTCCGATAGTTACCTTTAAACAACTTTCTTAATTCGTCTTCATCTTCTTTTTACCATCTCATTCGTTTGACCGAATTTGCACTTTTCCCTGGAAAATAATTATTAAGCTATGTAAACTGCTTAAAAAAAAATAATCTGAAACTTCATGAGGCTTTGAAATTGGAAAATTTTAGCTTGTCAAGCCACCTAATTGGAAAAATACAATTGATTTTAAACTAAAATGAATGAATAAAATGACAATACATCAGGAGTTACACATTCTATATATAAATCTTCCGGATTGATGAAGAAATAAATGTGCTAGATGGTACAAAAGGTGTAATACAGCAGTTTTTGTCAACCAAGGGCCCACAACTCTAGGCCTTTAATTGGTCTGCCCATAATCGAACTTGGTCAAGATATCAAAGTCATTACATTCTATATAAATATTAGGATTGATGAAGAAATGAAAGTGGTAGAGTGTACAGAAGGTGAAATATAGCAAGTTTTGTCAAGCAATGGCCCATAACTCTGCAAGTACTGGTCCATTTTTGTGTCGCCCTTTCGGAGAAAAGGCGATACATAGGGATCGCTTTGTCCGTCCGTCGGTCCGTCCGTCACACAAACTTAACGTTGGCTATAACTTTTCCATTTCTTAAGATTTCTTCATCAAACTTTACAATTGTATTGCTTATGACAAGAGGATCCTGATGCCACCAAATTTTGTAGGTCAAGTCATATTTGACAGAGTTATGCCCCTTTTTGTACTTAGATTTTGTCACGAAAACTTAACGTTGGCTATAACTTTGCCATTTCTTAAGATTTCTTTATCAAACTTTCAAATTATATTGCTTATGTCAAAAGGGTTGTGATGCCGCCAAATTTTGTAGGTCAAGGTCTTATTTAACAGAGTTATGCCTCTTTTTGTACTTAGATTTTGTCACGAAAACTTAATGTTGGTTATAACTTTGCCATTTCTTAAGATTTCTTCATCAAACTTTCAAATTGTATTGCTTATGACATAAGGGTCATGATGCCGCCAAAGTTTGTTGGTCAAGGTCATATTTGCGAAGTTATGCCCCTTTTTAGCTCGACTATTCGAAGAATAAGGAGACTATTGCACTCGCCCCGGCGTCGGTGTCAGTGTCGGCGTCTGCGTTGGTTAAAGTTTTTAGCTCACCTGGCTACGCCAGGGTGAGCTTTTCTGATCGATGATTGTCCGTCGTCCGTCAACATTTTGATTCAAATGACATCTCCTCTGAAACCTCTAGGCCAATGTTGATAAAACTATGCAGGAATGTTCCTTGCATGAAGCTCTACCAAAATTGTTCAAAGAATTCCATTCCATGCAGAACTCTGGTTGCTATGGCAATAAATAGGAAAAACTTTAAAAATCTTCTTCTCTGAAACCACAAGGCCTAGAGCTTAGATATTTGGCATGTAGCATTGTCTAGTAGACCTCTACCAAGATTGTTCAAATTATGACCCCCGGGTCAAAATTGACCCCGCCCTGGGGGGGCCCTTAGTTTTTGCATAGGAATATATAGGGAAAACTTTAAAAATCTTCTTCTCTGAAACCACAAGGCCTAGAGCTTAGATATTTGGCATGTAGCATTGGCTAGTGGAC
>JAFMSR010000017.1:28215562-28227218 GCA_022818135.1 Saxidomus purpurata
ATTTCACGAAAATATAATCATCGCGAAAATAACCCAGTTTACAGTGTTTTCGTTGATGCGATAACAAGACACTAATTTCCCATGTGCATCTCATCGTTCGTTTGACTGATATGGTACGGTAAACAATGTGGTTGTTCTTGTTGTATGAGTTTAACGCTTTCGGTCATTTTTACAGTCATCATCGTAGTACTAGATCCCTTTCTTCCGTAAGAAACCGCCAACTTTCTCACATAAACAGACATGTTCGGCAGCAGTGCTCGAACCCATGACCCTCAATCAATGACAGGTTAGCGTGATTTCAAGTCAGTGACTCTTACCACTCGGCCACGGAGGCGGCTAGTAAACATTATTTCAACATTACACAGTTCTTAGATACTTAATTCTCCAGTTGTATGTCGTCATTTTATATTCCTTTTGATGAAAGCAGAGATTTATTGAACTAATATAAGGAATTTTGTCAGGAAACATAGTAGGTCATCATGGTTACAAAGATGCCTTCTAGTTTCTATGATGAGTGGCTCACTGTCAAACATGTACAATTAAAGAACAGCCTTTTACAATACAGTGTGTCTTTTTTTGTGAAAAAAATTCTTACCTTGAATACAGTGGCATATTCTGACAGTAGAACTTTTCAGTTAATTTTCATGATGTGAAATTTCTATTACAGTAAACCCCGTATATAACGAATTCGGATATAGCGAAAATCCGGATATTAGTAACAACTTTTCTCTGCCCTAATAATTTTTCTTTATTTTATATAAAATGTTATAAGGATATAACAAACTCCGGATGTAAGGAAAAATATCAATGGCTCCAAGGAGTTCGTTATAAACGGAGTTTACTTTACTGAGGTATTTCCTCAAACATTAAACAATTATTGTCTGTCACATAGATTGAACCTAGCCAGTTCCTTGGTGATGACACAGAACTCAACGCTATTCGATTAACGTGTAGCGACACCTCTGGACATGCGCAGCTAGGGTACTTGATTAAATCCGGCGAAGGTCCATTTGGCTCGTGGACAAAGGCTGAATCATGCAATCAACATTTCCATACATCAAATTTTCTTGTAGGATTTGCCTTGCAAGTGGAAGGGCCGGTAAACGATTTCATTTATCAAATTAGTAATAATTTCATAACATAATCAAAACTCCTCGTTTACGGTTTCTGGTAAAAAAAATCGTAAATTAACGCGGTTTGTGGGGAAACCAGGTGCCAAGGGGCTAACTTAAAATCACGGGCCACGGGGAAACAATGTTTCAAGGGACTAACTTCACGGGGCTGGGGGGTGGGGGACTACGTGCCGTGGGGTTAACTTCACGGGACTGCGGGGAAACTACGTCACGGTGCCGCGGACTTAGTGCCGCGGGGCTAACTCCACGTGGCTGCGGGAAAACTAAGTGCCGCGGGGCTAACTCTTGGTGGATGCGGGGAAACTACGTGCCGCGGGGCTAACTCCGTGTAGCTGCGGGAAACTACGTGCCGCGGGGTTTACCCTCTAACTGATGCCAAACTAAATAACCTCCAAAACATAGATAATAGAAACTTTTGAAGTATTATAACCTAACCTAAAAGTTTCAGCTATGCATTCCCAGTCATTATCGATAAAATCAGCGGTTTAAAATATACTGCAGTACCGTAAACCATTCAATAATATATGTAGAGTTGTTGTTGTACAATAAATGGGTGGATGCGATTTATAACAGAACGCCTCTATATTGATGTGGTATCATTTTACGTTTATTGAGCACATAATCTATGTTTCGAGAATATAATCTGCTAGATGTAGGGAGTGCCCCTTTAAGAGAGCATGTCCTCTTGTCTTACAGCAAGGAAGTGGAGACGACACCTCAGCGAATAATGTGAAGTTCTTTTGTCGCGACTTTGATGGAAATAGTCCTGAAACAGAACTTAATCGTCCTCGTGGAACTCAAGCGTTTGGCAGTTGGGGAGAATGGAGCGAAAACTGCGATGATTCCTCTGCTATCTGTGGTTTAACAACCAAAATTGAGCCGTCACAAGGCAGCGGTGACGACACAGGTTTAAACGACGTTATCTTCTATTGCTGCGGTGACGACGGAAACGGTCTTCCCGTCGGGAAATAAAAACAATTGTTTTTTTTTCATTTACGATTTACAGTATTTGCATAACAGTCCAATAAATAACATGTCAAATTTAATAATAAAGCCTGTCCTGCTATTAAAGAACATCTCTCACTGTGGAGAACTATAGATGTTATCAGTGTCGTAACGTATGCGTTATCTTGACCTACTCCATGCCAGAAACACCCCCTGTTAGTGAATATCCTTAGTTTAAAAACGGAGTGGTTAAAAAGGAGAAAATAGAATTATTATCGAATGCTAAGGGATGTCGCATAAAATTGGCTGAGATGACCCTGTATCGCTCACCTGGGTACCATAGACCATTATAAAAGGTCAACAATAGGGTCGTGAAAGTGAAAGTACAATCCTAGGACGGAACTAATTTTCACACTTTGGGACCACTATGCTACATAACAACTACCTAAGCTCTGGTCCTCATTGTTTTTGGACAAGAAGAGTTTAGAAGTCTTTCTTTATAAAAGTATGTACATGTTTAACACAAATGAACCATTTGGCGGGGCCAATTTTGACCAAATAGACACGCTTTGGACAAATTCCATACAGGACCACCTGACAATGATACACACGCAATACCTAAGCCCTGTAGGACCACATTCGTAACAGATCGCATTTGTAACATATTTCGTACGTATGCGATCGACTTCGTAACAGGTAAAATGTGTTACGAATGTGTCTGTCCAGCATGAGGGTTGACATGAGAGGCACATATGTATCATGTTGAGTTTTATACTGCAAATGTTCAATCAGTTGGTTTTCATCGCAACATCATTAAATGACTACAATAAGCACCATCACAAGTTAGAGTCGTCGTCGACGACGTCAATGACGTCATAAAATTATTTGAGCCGCATCATGAGAAAATGGGCTTTCGGGAATCTTCGAGGCTTTTTGACTAGTGTGGGCCCAGATCGGCCTGCGCATCCGCACAGTCTGATCAGGGCCTACACCGTTAGCTGTTATTTCAAAGAAGGCTTATTCTAACTGAATATGAAATTTTCTGACCCTTATTCAGATGCATTAATGCACAGGTCAGCCTAGATATACACTTTCCGGAAATTCACGAAAATGTCCGAATGCCAATTTTCCCGTGACGTGGCTCAATTTTTATTATAATTTCTGCATCCACTGCCACTACCACTATAATATGATTACAACTTCGTGTACTTCTACTGTTACCTCGACTAGCTGAAATGAAGACCAATATGCTCAGGTCACTGGTTCAAACTCGGTGGCGACATACATTTGTAGCTATCTTTCGTCACCCAGTGCTGTTTCAAGTTGGGTGACAAACAGGAAGTTGCCATGTCCTGGGACAAATTATATACAACTTGTCACTGACGGAGTCGTTAGCCTTAAGTCTAGGAGGGCCCGACCTTGTGCTGCGAACTTATGTCTATGAGATTTAAAGAAAAGACGCTTTATTTTTTAATTACCCTCACCCCACTGAGCCCGTCTGTGAGACAATAGGCCTTCTTTTATTATAATCCCGCCGTTAAATAGCGGAATTTGTGTGGTCGTACAGTTCTATATATAGGTCCTTGTCCTTGGTATGACTAGTCCATGCATAGTCAGATTTTCAAATTATTTGGTACTTAATGATCAACATGGATAGAAGCTGTGTTGCGATCATGATCCATGTTGCTATATCCAAGATCAAGGTCACAGCTCCTTATTGAACTCAGATTTGTTTTGTTATTTTAGTTGCCATAACTCCAGGACAAATGGTGCTATATAGCTCGTTTTCGCAAGGAACCGAGATGTTCTAGATATATGACTTCTATACAAGTTTGTTCAAAATGATATTAAATATGGTCTTTATTGTGTTCTAATACTAAAATAAGCAAATTTTGCCATTTCAGCAAATGTCGCAATATGACTGTTTTAAGAGGAAGTGAGAGCCTGTATAATATTGATAAAAATCGAATAGTAAATGTAGTCTCCATTGTGTTGACAAGGATAAATCAGCACTTTTTTGCCAATTCAGGGGCCGTAACTCCAAGTCAAATGGTGCAATACGGTTGCTTTTGAAGGGAACCGAGATCTTATAGATATATAAGTTGTGTGCAAGTTTAGTCAAAATAAACAAAAAATGTGGTCTCTATCGCGTTCACAAGGCTAAAATCAGTAATTATTGCCATCTCAGGGGCCACAATGCCAAGACGAATAAGGTGATATGGCTGGTTTTCGAAAGAAACCGAGATATCAGAGATATGTATAAGTTCTGTGCAAGTTTGGTTAAAATCAAAAACTGATGTATTTTCTTCTGTATTTTTTCACAAGAAAAATGTGAACGGACGGACGGTCGGACGACGTACAAAGGGTGATCACAATAGCCTACTTTGTCACTTCGTGTAAGTGAGCTTTAACATGTTACAAATGTGACTCAGATGTAGAAATGCACTTTTTTGTTCATTTTACCGATTGAAAATGAGCTGTGACAAATGTGATCAGATGTCACATCAAAAATCGGCATTCGATCACATTCGTCTCAAAAATTGTTACATATGTGCTTGATTTCTGTTACAAATGTGGTCTTACAAAGCCCTAGTCCTTACAGTTACTGACAAGAAGAATTTTAAAGAGATACTTTATGCAGTATATTCTGTATGCATGTATAACGAACTCACTGTGACCGTTTAAATTTGTTTCTTATATTTACAGTAAAGTTTTATCCATATCGCATTTTATATGAAAGAAAAAGAAAAAATCGGGCCCAGACATCTGGAATTTCGCTTTATCTAGAGTCGTTATATAATGAGTTTAGTGTAATACTATAATTAAACATACGACTACAGGGACACGTTTTGAACAAAATGATAGAGAACCAGCACACAATGCTACACAAAACATATCTAAGCTCTAGTCATTACAGTAACTGACATGAAAACTTTTTCAGTTTTACTATCGAGGGTTCAAAGGTAAAAGGTGATAACTGCCATTTTGGCCGAAAATGACATTTTGTGATTTTTCAAATGTACTTAGTGTCCTTTATATCTGGCAAAAATTTTGAAGTAAACTTCAGTCCTTATTTGGGCAAAAATCAAAGAGGTATTTTGTGATAACTTCTTTTCAACAAACTTTGTAGAGGTAAAAGGTTGTAAGTGTACTTATTACCCTCCATTTGACAGTTGCCGAAGAATCTGTAGTGGAAAAAGGTAATAACTGATTTTATTACCTTTTACCACTGACAGAATATTACATTCATACAATCCACAGTGCACTATCTGCTATCTCTTTTTCCATGAAATTTCTCGGCTATTTTGTTTATGTAAACAGAAGGCATCGGGGCTATTTGTTGGAAATGACAAGAGAGGGAAAGCAGTGCCTGGAAATAAAACCATAGAATACCACAGATCATTTGTAAAAAAGCATATTGAAAGCTTTCCAACTGTTGATTCTCACTACACAAGAAAAGACTCCAATAGGAAGTATTTAACACAGGATTTAAGTATAAGGCGAATGTACTTACTTTATGTAGAAAAGTGCAAAGAACAAAACAGAAGCTGTGTTTCAGAGGCTTTGTACAGAAATATTTTTTGTACAGAGTACAACTTATCTTTTTTCACCCAAAGAAAGATCAATGTCCAGTCTGTAATCAGTATGACACTTTGAAGATGGAAGATAAACTAGATGATGCAACAAAAACAAAATATCACGCACACCAAGAAAGGAAAACAAAGGCCAGAAAAGAGAAAGAAAGTGATAAAGAAAGAGCAAGGAAAGATTCAACATTTTCTGCGTCAGCATTTGACCTCCAGGCTGTACTCACAACACCATGCAGTTTAATCGGAGAACTTAATTACAAGAGAAAACTGTGTTGTTATAATTTGTCATTCTTTGATCTTGGGAATGGAAAAGGGTCATGTTAACTGTGGGACGAGACGCAAGGGCAACGAGGCTCATGCGAAGTAGGAACGTGTGTGTTCATGTATGTGAATTCTGTTGCAAGTAAGACGTCTGGTATTGAAGAAGTGACACTATACAGTGATACGTGTGGGGGACAAAATCGCAATCAGTTTGTAGCAAGCTGCTTAGTTCACTGTCTTTTAGAAATTCCCCATCTCAAAATCATAAATCGAAAGTTTCTCGAAAGGGGCCATTCTGAAATCAAATGCGACTCCATACATGCTTCAATCGAGCATGCAAAAAGCCTAACAAAAGTACATGTTCCATCTCAATGGGAAACAGTTATAATATTAGCACGGCGCAAGCAACCATATATTGTCGTTCCCATAAAGTACACCGACGTCACAGACTACAAGTTAGTGGTACAAAAACCAGAACTTTGGCTCCATGAAAACCGACGTTTATGGGGAACGTGTTAATTGGCTGAATATATAATGGATACAAGTTCGTAAAGACAGTGGACAAAGTATTTTTGTGAAATATGGATTTGATCCAAGTGATTTCAAAGAAATAAGGTTGATCCAGAACAAGAGCAGAAGCAAAGAGAAATCTCTTAAGGCGCCACGAAAGGCTTACAGAGAAAAGCTTCCAACATCCCCCACAAAAACGGCAGATCTGTTGTCACTTGTTGCTTCCGGGGCGATTCCAAAAGAATATGAATCATACTATCAGTCATTGTCCTGCAGCAATCTGTGAAGGACAAACTTCCGTTACCTTCTGTTAGTGAGAGTGAAGACGACGTGTGAAGTTCATGAAATTTAGAAACAATACTTCCCCCATCCAGTTGGACTATTGATATTATCAAATCGGCAATCATTCTATTAGAGATTTGTGTAAATAGCATGCCCTTGGAATTGATAAGTTCTGTCTGATAATATTAATGAACGGTGTAAAATTAAATTTTGAAATATTATGAAACTTTATTTGAATGAGGTGTTTTTGAGTAATTGACTTTGTCAAATATTACTGGTGTACAACAGTACTGGTGTTTGTTTGACCTCAAAAGTTTGATAATATATATTTCAATTACACTGTACAATTAAAACCATAAAAAAATTAATGTGTGTGAGGTTTTTGTGAGTATTTTTCTAATAAGCTAATAACCATGTAGTTAGAAAGTAATACTTTGAGTTGGGAAATATTTCTATGAATGAGAAGCATTAGGTTGTGTACAAGTTTTAGTTTATTATTATGTTTTATGTTCTTAATGACATTAGGGAACATTGTACCAAACAGTGACATAATTATATCGCAACAATTATAACAACATCTTAATAATTCACAGAGGTAAAAGGCAGTAAGTGCACCTTTTACCACAATTTATCTAGAACTTTCATTGATACCACTTCAAAGGTAAAAGGTGCTACGTGCAGTTATCACCTTTTACCTTTCCGAAATTGTGGTTAGTCAGGATCTAAGTACACTTAGAACCATTACCTCTGTAAAATGCCACTATCCATTTTATAATTTCCAAACAAACACTTATTATCGTTTGAAAATCATACCCTGCAAGGCAAAATTTACAAGATATGATCCAAAATTAGTCAACAAATATAGAAACATCAAATTTTGTATGTATATTTTTCGGAAATAAAAGTTTTACTAAAATTTATGTTTTTTGCGTTTTTCTCAAAATGTTGAAAATGGAAGTTATCACCTTTTACCTTTGAACCCTCGCTATGATAGGGGCTCACTGGATAGTGTCATACACCAACCACTAAGCTCTGGACCTAGCGATTTTTGTAAAGATCTTTAAAATTTGCCCTCTTTGTTGCCATAGCAACCAGGGTTGTGCATTGATTAGGATTATTTTAACAACTTCGGTAAAGCTTCATACAAGGAACATCCCTGCCAAATTTCATTTGATTCCAGAGAAGATGAAATGATGGATGGAGCAATGGACGACGGACAGTGAGTTATCCCAATATCTCAACCTAGCACGTTGTGCCAGGTGAGCTTAAAATTATGTACAATTTACAAAATGAAGGCATTGTAACGCTGTGTCATTTAGCACTTTAACAAAATTTTCTTAACCTTTTCATTAAATATATACTAGTAAAAATGTATATAGCAAAAGTCCTGAAACCAACGGCTTGTAAACCGAATGATGTCGTCAAGCTTGCCCTGAAACTGAGTACCGTAGGTCAATATTTCCTGGCCTGGCCGCACGCCAGCCAGCATGCAATCTTTTGCTAAGCTCCTGTCTGATCTGTGCAAACTCTGGCTGTAAGGCACGATTCACATTTTCTTCCGGGTCAAACTGGTGGTCGTACAACTCTAAACCATAAAGTTTTCCCCAGTTTGGTAAATAATCCGGGGCGTAGCTAAATTCCGGCCACTCCGTGTACCGGAACCGGCCAGTTCTTATTGTATATCCCATTATTCTAGCTCCGTTCTGTTGACGTGGATACTGAGAAAATGCAGCGTCTTTCCAAGGTGCCTTCGGATTCTTTATCAAAGGTATAAGGCTTTCACCCTCTCGACATAGTGCTATTTCACTTGAATTTTCTGGACACAGTGGCATTGGTTCAAGTTCAGCCGCGTCAACCAAAGTCGGAAAAAGATCGACAAATTCCGTCAATTCTTCAGTAACTATACCATTATCGGTCAGTCCTGGAATATGAACCATCATAGGCGCATGGGTAGCGAGCTCAAAGTTTGTCTGTTTGCACCATTCTCCGTGTTCACCGAGTTGCCAGCCATGGTCACCCCAAAATGAGATAATTGTATTGTTTACAAACCCGTATTTAGAGAGCTGCTGGAGCACATATCCTACGAGCGAATCTGTCCAGCTCACTGCACTGTAGTAAGCTCGGCGAAGCGCACGAATGTCATCAAAAGGCAGGGAAGTGTTTATGTTACCTGAAGCATTCAGTTTACTCTGATCGCCATAAGACCGCAATTCTCCATAACTGCTCCATGCAACTTCCGGCATGTTTACGGGCGCAAACGGATTTGGTGGTAGACTGATACTTGCTTCCGGGTAGAAGTTCAGAAATGATTCCGGAAACACAAACGGCAAGTGCGGACGGTGAAACCCGACCGCGATGAAAAAAGGCGTTCCCTCGTATTTACCCCCGTCTGCAAACATTTGTAGCGTTTTGTCGGCCTGTTGGGCAATCTGAAAGTCCACTAATGGTTTATCTTTTAACATATCATCCGGAATCGCGTCCCAGCTCTTCTCCCTGTTTTCCCATCCGTATTTTGTAGCGTGAAAATAGGGCAAAGACCATGAAATCGGATCGTCGCCACCACTTGCTGGCCCTGGGTGAAATATTTTTCCCATTCCAGCCGAAACGTAGCCATTCATTTTGAAATATTCTGGTATGGTTGTAAAATTTCCTCCCAGTTTCCGAAAGTAATGAACCAAGTCGTATATATGAGTCGTATCTGGCCTACGACCAGTTAGTAATGATGTACGACTGGGGGAGCAAACAGCCTGTTGCACATAAGCCCTCTTCAGAAGCAGGCTCTTGGCGGCTAGCAAGTCAATGTTGGGCGTATGCATGGTTGGGTGCACAGGCGACGGGAAGTCAGAGCCCTCAAAACAGTTCAGCTCCGGTCTAAGATCATCCACAGCAAAAAATAAAACATTCTTACGACCGGAAGTAAATGTTAAAAATCCAAATAATAACCACAATACACTTATCTTCATTTTCATTGTTTTACTTCCTTCCGTGTTTTGTGTATCACAGTATGTAGCCTACTGTAATGATTAAGCGTGACGTACAACTGCTACAAAACGTGTTTACAAAGTTTATCTGCAATTATTTGTGCATACATCTATGTTCACTTAGCATATTATTCCCTATAATTTACTTTTGCAAATATTGAAGTTTGAACACCACGAAAACTAGTGTATCACATCGGCTTAAAAATATCTAACATCTTATCAACTTACACTGTCACGTGAAATGTGTATTGATAATTTGATACCCAGTTTAACTGTAACCTTGACCGACTTTATACGGATCAAAACACTTAACTTTGCATCGAAGGAAAGAGCGAATTATAGCAGACAGTATTATCATCGGAGCAAAGAGCGAATTAATAACTATCCGTGTTAACCTAATACATGTAGTTGTCAACAAGATTTCATTCCGTAAGACCAGAATCACGCGATTTATCATGCAACTGCCACACACCGGTCTGTTATTTTGTATATGTGAGTGTTCGTTTGATGCATTTACGAAAATAAATTGGTCAGGCGCGGCGTGGTTTCACCGTGTATTTTGGTTTCCTCGCAACCCCGCGAACAATGCCTCGTGTTTAACGCGGACCCTGGTTCCACCACTTCTCTATAGGTACTTGTAACCCCTCAGTCATGTATCAACAAGTATCAACGCAACGCTAGGTAACATACGCTGTTGAACCGTATATGTCCCGGAATGTATATATCACACGAGAGAAAAAATTCGACCGCATATGTCACACGTGTGATATATTCGGTCGAAAATAGTCTTCGCGTGAAACGTATATGGCACATAATATGTATACGTTTGACTTCGAATTATAGGAACACGAAAACGAATATCTCACATGCAGAAAAAGGCAAATAAAAACGAAATGTAACGATGTTTGGGAGGCATCCATATACGCATATACATGTATATAGGTGTAATGTGGAGAGCCGAAATGCAATGACATGATTATCCAAGAAAGTCCAAGGTAAACGACATGCGATCAACACTTATTGGAACTTAAACACAGAGTAAACTTGATATATCTGCATGGCCGGCTCCTGTGGATCGGTTCCGATCCTCTTCCTGGAATGACTTAAGCAAAAGTATAATTTGTACTTTCATGCACTTTAATATCACAACCTATGAGACATATACGTTTCGGTGTAAACTGTCAAAAATGACCAAACGAATATGTCACATTAAACATGTGTTATATTTACGGTCGAATATATACGTTCCGGGACATACACGGTTCAACATACGCGCCTTCACATCCCAGGCGCATTTAAAACCTCCGTTTACCGTTGAAAGCATTAACCCTTGTGAAATCGGAACAGTGTGTCCGAAACCGCCAGTAATATGTACGCCTCCCCCGGATTATCAACAACCTAGTACATAGTCATGTGACCTACTTGAACACGCAGTCACTGTTTTCACGGCTTTACAAAGTAGCTGAGCTGCAAGGACTTAGCACCATATTTTCACATGTATCAACAAAGACCCCGATTCCCTCGCTTCCGTTAGTATCCCGTCGTCCTGAGGACAAAAAGTAAGCCTTTCCAAGTAATAGCCCCGCATCCTAATTATTTCTTCCGAAGCCAAATAAACTACATGTACATTAGTATAAACACAGTCCTAAGTTCTACACATTATCTTTGTGACAGCTTAGCCAAATGAACTCAACACTGAATCACTAACTATCACTGCAACCCTGGTTATATATGCTTCTTAAGTGTCTTTGCAGCCTAACGGATCCGGCCCTTTGTCCCCTGGTAACCATGTAGCCCTGGTAAAACGGGTTCCTAAAGTATCCCAGCTACATTTCTTCAGCCCCGACTCCCCGAGTATCAACACAGTCACGGGTTACACTACTTCCTGGCGTATTCCTGCTGCCTAAAGAACGCAGCCCCGTACCCTAAACTATCACAGCAGCAAAGGTTACAC
>JAFMSR010000017.1:28227718-28251063 GCA_022818135.1 Saxidomus purpurata
TCAGAAAACTGCATTAAGTAATGACCTGTTCCTTTTTTTTAAACAAATGGACAAAAGATCGTCAAAATGTTAAAGACATTCACGTTTAAATTTGTCAAAATGAACAGCGCATCTCATTTACACCTACATCGGTGGTCAAAAAGTTAAAGGCGCCGAAGTTCTCACTGATTTAGCCGCTATCGACCTCCCGCTGTCGACCTGGAACTTGATATGAGAAAGCTGTTAATTCGAATTAAATACTGGCAAATATCCCCACGAGTTTGAAAATCGTTTTCGATAATATAAATGTCTATGGCTAAGATGGCGGCCTTTGGTATCTATCGTTGTCACTTATTTCCCTCTACAGTTCAATGGTTACCTCCACTATAGATCTCCCTTCTCAAGCAAAGGATGAACAAAGCTAATCGACTTTTTAAAAAATTGATACTTCAAGAAACATCGTTTAATACATGTATATGTACTGAGTTTTGGAAAATTTGACTCTTCTGTTTTCTTTGATATTTTGTCTTAAATCTAGTGCCAATGAAATGTCTTATTATACTAGAAATCGGACAACCTGTTTATGCTGATGTGAACGTATGACACAGGTCATGGTAGACGTCATAAAGATTCTTTTGCCTTAGCAATCTGCATGTTGTCTTGTACAGTCCGTAACCGTGTAAGAAGAAATTCGTTTATATAGCAATAACTCTTCTGTAGGATATGTATATAAGTGAAGTTAGCATAAGTGATTTATTACAGAATAGAAAAGGATATTGAAAATAAAGGTAGCTATAATTGACACTGAATTTGTTCGTTTGTTTGTTATTTTCTTTCTTTCTTTTTTATTGTGTATTTTTGTCTTACTTTTTCAGCAATATGAACATAGAACGATACACACTTTATACAACTTAACAATGTTCTTCTTCGTGATGATCAGCTTAGAATTTTCGTAGATTAAATTATGATGTAGTAAATTACGTCATTACATTTTTTTAGTCATGTATGTTCTAGTATCGAAGCAATAGCTTTTCTCTATGTCCATCTCCGTAGTCGAGTGGTTAGAGTCGCTGACTTGAAATCATTGTAACCTTTTATAGCTTGAGAGGCATGGGTTCGAGCCCTGCTACCGACAGTGCCTCTTAATATGTGAAAGTTGGCAGTTTCTAACGGAGGATATGAGTCTAGTACTGGTTATTCCCAGGAACGATGGTTAGGTTAGGTAAAACTACCAGGTCCTGTTAAAATGACCGCGTGAAGCTCCTACAACAACAGACAACCAGTGTTATTAAAACATCCTAAAAAGTCAGTCATTTTCTAACATTTATATTTTCTGTACTTTTTCAGCAACTGCTTTTGTTCATCTCCTTACCGTAAACCAAAATTCAAATCACAGATGTTCTTGTTTTCGAACTAATGCTAAATTTCTTTTCTTTTCTTAAACCAGACACTTTAACACAATTTTCGTCTGAAATGGATACCAGAGTCTTAGTTCTTCTGTTAGTGTTCGTAGCACTTGCAGCTTGTAAACACAAAAACAAGAAACATCATACAAGAGACGAACTTGCGTAAGCGGTTTTTCTTTCATTCTTTTTTTCTTTGCTTTTCTCCCTTTCTTTCTTTCTTTCTTTCTTTCTTTCTTTCTTTCTTTATGGTCTTTTATAATGTACAGGTATATCAATGTGTTTCTCTGGTTTTTTTCTTTCCCCTTCTCCTTTTTCCTTTATCTTTTCTTTTTCTTTGTTTGTTTTTCATTTTATCTTGATTTTTCTGTCTAATATTTTGTTTCTTGTTTTTTTTCCTTTTCTTTTCTTACCGTCATTTATTGAGAACATAGTGATTAAAATAATACATGAAGATAGACGACACTTTTTACATACTATTTTTCCACATTTAAAGATATTGTTCCCTAAGTTCATGTCTGTTAACTCACGTTGGAATTTATATCAGGTGTTATGACGTAAACATTAAATTGTGAGTTTTATCTCAGTTACAAAATACCGGGTCATCTGAAACTGTTTGTGTTCGCATCTATACATATGGAAACGGGACGTGAATTGTATACAGTACGGGAGAAAACTTATCATCTTGTCTGAGGAATAAAAACACTAAAACATATTTTTCATTTCAATTTACAAAAAAAATATATAAAACAATTCACTTGCATGAAATTCCGTTTCAATTAAAAGGGCGTTTTATTGTGATTATCTCACACACGTTTAAGATATCTGTACAGGGTAGTGATCTTCAGTAGTGAGGCAAAAAAGTTCTAGTAATAGTACTGTAAAATGGATTATTTTCGCGAGACGAATATTTCGCGAGAACGAATATTTCGCGATTTGTAAGCGGACAACCTTTGCTCTACTAGAAAATCTATGCAAAGGCAAATTTTTGCGAGATTTTTTAATTAGCGAAGTTGGAGATTCGCAAACATAGCTAAAATTGAATCACCACAAATGTTCTTAAATGTACAGTACAAAAGAGTTAACATTCTGAAATGTTTTATTGCAGACGAAAATTACATGAATTACATTCAAGCCACGGCAAGCATGGACATGAACATGGACATGGCAGTAAGATGTTTTTTTATTATTATTTTTACCTTTGGGTTTCAACAGTATTTTAGTAAATTACAGGTTGGTACTTTACTTTACCATAGTCAGTGCTTCCGCAGTATTGAAAAAAATACTTACACACTAAACAGCGTAGATAAAGACTCAGGATAACTAAAACATTCAGATATAAGGAACATATTTTCTGGGCCCTATTGTTTTCCTTCCTTAGTTAATATGAAAATGTTATATGGATATAACGAACACCGGATATTAGGAACAAGTTTGAATGGATCCAAAGAGCCTTATATACGGAGTTTACTATACTTCTTATACAAGCAACTTGGATACGTTCCCGTTGCTCTTTATATCGAAAGTACATTCTAAAATCTAGCGCAGTATTTGTTTTTCAATGTTATTGCAATGTTATTGCAAAAAAAGGAAAGAAAAAGAAACGTTGTACGCAAACAAGCGACAAACTTTTTGAAAGAAATATACACGTATTTATTTTATATCTATAAATTTTCCATTGAAAGTACGGCTGTTATTTTACGATCCGATACGATAACCCTATTACATTGTAAAGTTTTAGAGTTAATACAACTCAGTTTTATCATTATTGACTCTACTCGTCATCTCTTAGATTGTTTGTATTTCCGCCCGATCGTGCGATTCCTCCCCTGATGAACTTGCCAAGACCCCAGTATGACTCCCATGCATACTGGTACAGTACCTTTAAAATTTAGAGGGTTTCGTTTTACCTGACCACAATACCCAGTCAATTTTGTCCGTAATTTGCTTATTTAGCCAAATTGTGTAAAATGCAAGAAGTGCGAGCTTGCATACCAGACACGCATTGCCAGCGTGCATTGGTTCTTGAACAACTTTGCGTCGTGGTTTCTTTATTTGGTGTTATTTGATTCTACTTGTAAAACTCTTTTTCCATTAATTGTATAAATATCTAAAGTGCTATTGGGACTAGAATGTCTTTCTTTAAGTTTTTCATGAATTTCAAATAATGTTTGACAAACTAATGCAAACTTAGGTTTTGTTTTATATGTTAGACAAAGACGCCCGTTCCGAAACAGACTCTGAGGATGAAATGCAAAGAAGCGAAGGTTTGTATGCATTTTCTGATATTAAAACAGACCTAGTATAGACTAATTTTGAGGTCAATACATAGTTTTGCGGACCTGTTAAAAGTGATATTGACCGAGAACGAAGTCTGAGGTCAGTATCATTTTTTCACAGGTCCGCAAAACTATGTATTGACCGAAACATTAGTCTAAAATTATTATATTGTATACCTTATAAAGAGTAGTGAAAATCATGCTAAAATATAATAGAAATGACGTCTTAAAATTCGTGCAGGTCTAGAGTAGTACACGAAATTTGCCATGATACAAATCAGTTAAAGAACTGTTTGCTCGAACAATAACTTATTTCTCGAAGGCTATACCTCCTAAAAAGTGTAATATCCTCGAAACAGTACTCTATTTATTAAATAAATGTTCTAAAATGCATTCTTTTTAAATGTGGCAATAAAATTGATAAATGAATTTGTTTTTACAGACAGTGATGAGGACGCGACTGATGATGAAGAGGAGCGCTCAGAGGACTCAGAGGACAAAAGAAGTTCCGATATCGATGAAAGAAGTGAAGAATCAGACACGGAAGAACTGGAAGATCTTGAATCTCTACTGGCACGGATTATTTGAAAATACAAACACTGATTGTTTTCCCGAATTCAAAGATACGGCCTCGTCTCTTCTTCTTCTTCCTCCTCTTACATTTCTTCTGTCATTTCATAAGACAGTTATATCATTTAAATTTTGTGTTTTGTCTTGAACACGATTGGTGCAGGTTTATTTTTAAGGTGAGTAAGACGTTGAAGTTATGTTTATTCTATGAACACAAACGTATGTGTAAGCCAGAGTGTTACAGCAAAGACGTATTGGTCATTTCCTTTATATATGCCTTGCTGTTTCGGTTTTCGTTTCTCTTCAAGTAATTTTCAAGGCAGTATGACAAAAGAGGATTATTGAAAATGTCTACATGAAATAAAAACGATGAATATCTTCGTGAAAAGTCTACTGTTTATGTAGTTTAACGTCATGTATAGGGCCCAAAATTTGAAAATTGTAACAAATGTGAAATAAGATAATTACAATTAATAATAATAATTACAATAACAATAACAATAACAATAACAATAACAATAATAATAATAATATCTTCTTCATACGTATAACAACTAGGTTTCACATTAAAGTATGCAGCACATAACTACTAGCTTTTTAGATTTAACAAGTATTTTTTTAAATTTACGTTATGATTTAGCATTTCATTTCTAAGTTAGTCAAAATGAAATATTCGATATAAAAAAGTGTCCGTTATAAATTAAAATAATTAATTTAAGTTCTATTTAATTACTGACCGCTTAATATGTTATCCATCGCTCATTACGCTTTGTTCCATTTTGTAACGTCTCGATCATGGCTTAGTTCATACACATAATGACATCTAGATTAAAATTTCAGCAATTCAAAATTTTGTTTTAATTTTACCTCCACATATACTGAAAGTTGCTCCCTGTACATATTATACGTACAGTCAAACCTGTGTTAGACCACCTCCGAATATAGACCACCCTGCGAATCAAGACCAAGAGAGAGATCACCGTGCACTATTAATATATAGTAAACACACCTGTGAATAAAGACCACCTGCAAACAAAGACCACATTTGTAGCTTCCCAGCGGTCTTTGTTCACAGGTTTGACTGTATTTGATATCTGACTGACTTCTTTTTCCAAACACTGCAGGTAAAAAGTTCAAAGGCGATTCAATCCTGCAAGTATTTCGCACCACCAATGTCCGTTAGGTAACCTTATATAAATGATTAGATACAATGTACACATCCATGCTAAAATTGAGCGACGGCTATGTAGTATTAATTTGAGACTTAAAATGAATTAAAATGAAATCATCGATGTAGGTCCGTCTGTAATTTGGAATAGTTTTGAGTTAAATCCGAGTCATGTTGCCAAGGTGAAAACTAACATTTTATAGCATTCGAGACCAGTACGGATTCGCGAAAGTCTGCGCATGCGTAGAGTCTTATCTGGGTCCATACACTACATGATCGGGCACTTTGAACAAGAATAAAAAACGTTGGGCTGTCAAATGTTTTGGAACTGGCATACATAATAATTTCATGTCAACGCCTAAGTAGGGAGTCGTGTTGAAGTGAACTCTTATACAATGCAGTGATCAAAGCTATCGGCTTGCGTTTAGAACCACGTTGCAAAGACGTGTGTCTGGTGTATATGCGGATATATGGGCAGACATTACAATTCCGTTTACAAAATCAATTTAATACGAATTCCATGTGCTACAGAGTTGACCTACGTCTTCAGTTATGTAGAATTAAAATGCATCCCATTCGTTAGCATCGGTTGCAACTTTGAATTTAACATCAATTTATAGATCATGAAACGTTCGAAAGGGTGCTTGACAGCGCAGAACTCCACTCTGTTAAACAGTGACACAAGAAGCTATGTATGAAGCATTGTAGTAGTAGAAAAGCTTGCAATATATAAAAAAAAAACAAATCTATTTCTATTCGGAAATATGCTGAGTATCGATGGTTCAAATTCGAGGAGAAAATCGCCCAAAAACTTTGAGGCGCATTCTATTTTAATGCGGTACGGGACTACGAGTCGAAAACAAAAATCACACATCAACTATATCGAGTATGACCTCTTTCGAAATTGAGTACTGCCTGAAAGAGATAAGTCTGTTTACTTCGGATTGTGGAACTCTATCTAAACAGCTGTCTAAATTATCACAGAGTGGTTACAAAAGTGACAGTCATGCGACGCCATCTGCATAGAATGAAAGAATCTTTACGTCTTTGAAAACTTGTAGATTTTATAGCATTTTACAGCATTTTATAGTCTCCTAACTTACTGGAAAACGTCTTTGGGTCGGGTGACAGTCTTGTGATTTCCGTACTGCACCAATCACTCGATGTAACAAAAGCCAGTTATAATTCTGTACGATTATCCAGCGTAAATTTTTCAAGACGAGTAAATTCTTTTGACTACATATATACTCAAAGTACATCTACCATCTCTAAACAAGTCACGCGCAAAACCAAGTAACATGTATTATTTCCTATGTGAAGATTTCTAGATATAAAGATTTTGCAGCAAATCTGTAAGCAGAATTGTTGGAAAATAATTTGATTTACTGGTTATTTCTTCAACACTTATTAATATAAATCCTGCAAAAATATACAAATGTTGTTCCATGGCGTTGAATACTGCAACCGGCTTATTCTTATAAGCCCTGTAGAAAGTAAACATTTGCTAGCCATGTATTTTCTCAGGTGCTGCTGCCGCAACATCGGATAAAGACACTGAGAAAAAGATACTGATGAGCACATGTTTGTCTGTACGACACAACTAGAACCTGTAGTTATATATTGACAATATAGTTTTGACTTATTCTAAGTAATAGGATAGATTGTTCTATAATTCAGTTGAATTAGTACTCTGATATTTTGAAAAGTGAATGATAGACAAAAGAAAAATGGAAACTAATACAGTATTCCTATGAAGCCGAGATGATGCTAATATATGGAACGCCTTTACTGTCTTATTATAAAAGGCACTGTATATCATGAAGAATGTACTATGTCAAATGAAATATGTACCTCGTATACATGAAAATGGACTGCATATAATACAATACAACATAATAAGACAGTAAAGGCATTCCATACTAATACCTTATCAAAATGAAGTAGTGGTATAATACGGTTGTCGTTAAGCTAGCTTTTATGGCGACATGGTATATAGTGTCCGCTTAGGTTACTACAGGACCTGGGTTCGAATTCCTCGCAGGGCAAAGAATGTTTCACGGTTACATCAGGCACCGAAAGTAAATAGCTCACGCGTTTTAGAAGTGATAATATCCATAGAACGTCTCGATGAATGCTGTGGGTGGGATATTCAGTGACAACGGAATCCAAATGATTTCTTCATTATAAACAATACATTTATATTATATTCTTTATTACTACATAGGTTGTAAAAACCATGTACACTTTTCAGAAATATATCATCAACTAAAATAAATCATCAACAAATATAAAGTTTAATAGATATGGCCGGTTTGTTATGTAACGGCTTACGACTATAGTAAAGGAAAGGCTACAGGAAAGTAAATACTGATATATACTATATATGAACTCCGCTTATACCGAACTCCTTTGGAACATTTAAAGTTGTTCCTTATATCCGGAGTTTGTTATATCCACTAAATCTTTTTCATATAAAATAAATGAAGAAAAAATACTCGGGCAGAGAAAATGTGTTCCCTATATCCGGATTTTCGCTATATCCGAAGTCCCTACATATGGAGTTTACTGTACGGGTAAGCGTTTACAAAGGTAAGAATACGGTTTACGTCCACAGACGTCGGGTGTCTTGTACACCTGCAACAGGTATAAGAAACAGGTTAAAACATGTTAAACAAGAGCCATGTTACACATGGTTAATCCCCCCGCCGGGAAGAAGTTACCTGAAGGTTGTACTTTCGTACATTTTACTTGGTGAGAGGAAATCCTTAAAAAGCCGTATAGTTATGGTCATGCTGAGTACAGTTTTCAAGTAAGTGGAAAAAGAATAAGGCAATGAAGAGAAGGTTTGCAAAATTATATTAATGTTCATTATCAGTATAGGTATGATATTTTTCTATTTGACTAAAAGTAGGCAAGGTAGAGTTATTGTTCTTGCACACTGCACTTCCTACCAATGTGCCATGTCAATGTATTAAGTTTGAAGAAAATCCCTTAAGTACTTTTGGAGTTATGCTCTGGACAAAACTTTTAAAGTAAATCTGATAAAGGGGAATAACTCTAAAAGTAGGCAAGGTAGAGTTATTGTTCTTGCACACTGCACGTCTAACCAATGTGCTATGTCAGTGTATTAAGTTGAAGAAAATCCCTCAAGTACTTTTGGAGTTATGTTTCGGACAAGTAAATCTGATAAAGGGGAATAACTCTAAAAATAGGCAAGGTAGAGTTATTGTTCTTGCACACTGCACTTTCTATCAATGTGCTATGTCAGTGTATTAAGTTTGAAGTAAATCCCTCAAGTACTTTTGGAGTTATGCTCTGGACAAAACTTTTAAAGTAAATCTGATAAAGGGGAATAACTCTAAAAGTAGGCAAGGTAGAGTTATTGTTCTTGCACACTGCACTTTCTACCAATGTGCTTTGTGAGTGTTTTAAGTTTGAAGAAAATCCCTCAAGTACTTTTGGAGTTATGCTTCGGAGAAGTAAATCTGATAAAGGGGAATAACTCTAAAAGTAGGTAAGGTAGAGTTATTGTTCTTACACACTGCACTTTCTACCAATGTGCTATGTCAGTGTATTAAGTTTGAAGTAAATCCCTCAAGTACTTTTGGAGTTATGCTCTGGACAAAACTTTTAAAGTAAATCTGATAAAGGGGAATAACTCTAAAAGTAGGCAAGGTAGAGTTATTGTTCTTGCACACTGCACTTCCTACCAATGTGCTCTGTCAGTGTATTAAGTTTGAAGAAAATCCCTCAAGTACTTTTGGAGTTATGCTTCGGGCAAAGTTTTTCAAGTAAATCTGATAAAGGGGAATAACTCTAAAAGTAGGCAAGGTAGAGTTATTGTTCCTACCAATGTGCTCTGTCAGTGTATGAAGTTTGAAGAAAATCGCTCAAGTACTTTTGGAGTTATGCTCCGGACAAAATTGGGACGGACGGACGCACGGACGGACGGACGCACGGACGGACGGACGGACGGAGACCATTTCTAATATCCCCTTCGCCTTCGGTGGGGGGATAAATAAAGGATAAAAAGATAACGGGCCACATTTGTATCACACCTTCGACACTGACTCAAATAATTACGCCACGCTTCCTCGAAGTAACGTAATTATTCTCGCAAACAGTAATAGTTTCTGTCATGTGCACGAGGTTCAGATGGAAATATACGTCACCTCGGGTAACTGTTTTTGAACCAAATGTCTCATGATAGAAACGGGTACCACACCGGTAAACCCAATAGAGCGGGCGACTGGGTAATGCTGGAGCGACTGGTGAAAAAGTGGATGATTTTGTGTAAGGGTAAACATATCCCCATTTTCTTGGTATTCTATTATCTATCTAAAGATGTAGTTTACAGAATCAAAGGGCGATAATTTATGCACCAAGTGATCTTTGTAGATTTAAATTTGGTGAAGTATTACCTGAGAAATCGCTTGTTAAAAGCTCAATTTCTTGTCGGAAATGGTTAAAACCAGGTTTACGAGTCTATTGGCCGGTTGTTGAACAAATATAATCGGCGCTTAACCCTCGATTATAATAAGCCAGTTGCACAACACTGATTTATTGAACACCGACCTATCTTTCAGCAACTGATTTGATAAGCGCCGCTTATTATAATCGAGTTGCCGGAACATATTTTTCACGGTAATGATTCCGATAAACGCGCGATTATCCAAACCTGCTAGTGGGGTGGTTTATACGGCAATTTATCGTTGAACATGGAAATTATAAACTCATTTATGCGTGACTAATTAGTGCTAAGATTGATTAAGAAGAGACATGGCTATTATAGATACGGGCAATATTATAGAAGAATATTTTTGTTAGAATCAGATACCGCTTTTCCGTAGAATGTGTGTTTTTAGTCTTTGATATGATTTAAAACCACAGGATTGCACTGAACAGATACTGCTAGTGATACAAATACTGGTATGCCTTTGTTTTTATGGCAACTAACGCTTATTAATCCCTTGTATAGCTTTGTCGTGTGAGATATATCCGGCGTTATCTATATGTGACAGACATGCGCCTTGATCCAGCCTCAAGCTGTCACTTTGTTTAAAATGTAATATTTATTCTGTTTAAATTACATCCATATTTCGTTTAATGATAGTAATGAAATAAAAGAAACCAAGCCGATGCATGAAAGTCCGAAACAGAATACATGACTGTATATGACACATATATCTGAATATCGTTTTTTTTTTATGAAAATGCATTATTTCGATAAGATTGCATTTAGAAATCTACTTTATAGTGCAAGACGGTATTAAAGAAAAAGTATTTATCACGAGCCACTTTGTTCAGATGGAAGTATCCGTCACCTTGGGTAACTGTCTCTGGAAGCGGTTGTTTCAATTATTGTTTAGTATAAATATTAACGTCTGTGAAGTTAGCAGGAATACGTTCCTGCTGGAAGATGGGAGTTAGGTATGAGATATTCAATACCTAGGTAGATTTGAATATCTAGCCAGCTAGGAGTTTGGTTTTTTGCACAATTTAAGGCCAATACCCAGCTTAATTTGTATACCCAGCCAGCTGGGAGCTGGGGATACGCTAAAAATGCGTTTTGCGAATACCCAGCTAGTTTCAAATAACCTGCAAGCTGGAGGTTTGGTGTTCGCTAAACATTCAACGAATACTTAGCTAATATAAACTCGAATATCCAGCCAGCTATGAGTTGGGTTTTTGCATAAGTTACGGCCAATACCAAGTTAGCTTCGAATAACCTAACTCCCAGCTGGCCGGGTATTCGGATCTAGCTGGGTATGCGCCTTTTTGAATACCCAGTGGTCAGAATGTGATTTAATTAAGTGTAATTACAATTTACAAAAATGCCGTATTAAGGTTCACTTTCATCTGATATGCTTTTCCCGGTTTTCACATATCATTTATAATTTACATTACAAGAAACTTATAATGAAATAATTAAAAACACAACAAGTTCTTTCAGTTTAAAGCTGGCTGTTCCGCAATGATCTTTATGAACAAATCGCAGCAGATATTTATATCATTTACATAAATTAAAAATGTCACTGGGCTAAATTCCTTTTCCGCTTAAAAATATGTTGATGATGATGATGAAGATGATAATAATAATAATACAAATTATAATAATTATGATAATGAATAAAAAATAAAATGCATTAACTGTTACTATTATTGGTTCATTACTAATATTATTATTAATAATCATGAATTATCATTACTATTATTATCATTATTAATATCATTATTATCATTAATGCAGATTGTATTTAAAGAAAAAAATGTATATCTTAATTGTATTCTGATGTGATACGTCCGCGCAGTTTTTCTTTTCAGAAATTCTTAAAATAAGATCTACTTTCTTTTTGCTTTATTTGGCTTATTCTACAACATCATTGTATTTGTCAACTATTTCATATACAATTTCTCTTTTAAATAGCAAAAACACCGTACCTCGTTTTTAACAGATTCCTACCAATAGCAGTACATTAGTATAACATCAGCTTGTATAGGCCTAGATTGGATAACTCGTTTGCACGAACGTCAGATATTTTAAGTCGTATTTAAAAAATCGTCCAGCAAACGAAGATAATCGGAACATAACTCAGGATTAACTCCGTGTTCGATAACTCTCTATTATGGTATAATAGCCGCTTGGATAATCGTGTGTTGTGCAACCGGCCATATATCTGTTACAATGACGACGTACCAACCCATATTTTTAACTCACCCGATAAAATGTTGTATTAACTACAATCTCTCCAGATTTCATGTGCGTGAAGTTAGCTGCCAGTTGCCAGTTGCCGGTTGCCAATTCAATGCCAATTCAATTGGCAACTGGCAACTGGCAGCCAACTTCACACTCTTGTTGCCAATTCGTCTTCACTTACAAATATTAAGTAAAAACAAAATTGTTAAACCACGCGAATTGGCAACTGGCAACTGGCAGCCAGATGCCAATTCGATTTTTATGTAAAAATCTTAATACAAAATGAATTGGCAACTGGCAACTGGCACCCAACTTCATATTCCAGATGCCAATTCAACTTTCACTTGCAAATAGCCAATTCGTTCAACCTCACGAATTGGCAACTGGCAACTGGCAGCCAGATGCCAATTCGTCTTCTGTCAGTAATTGTGAATAAAACGCGAATTGGCAACTGGCAATTGGCACCCAGATGCCAATTCGATTTTTATGTAAAAATCTTAATAAAAGTTGAATTGGCAACTGGCAACTGGCAGCCAGATGCCAATTCGATTTTTATGTAAAAATCTTAATAAAAGTTGAATTGGCAACTGGCAACCAGATGCCAATTCGATTTTTATATAAAATCTTAATAAAAGTTGAATTGGCAACTTGCAACTGGCAGCCAGATGCCAATTCGATTTGTATGTAAAAATCTTAATAAAAGTTGAATTGGCAACTGGCAACTGGCAGCCAGATGCCAATTCGATTTTTATATAAAATCTTAATAAAAGTTGAATTGTCAACTGGCAACTGGCAACCAGATGCCAATTCGTTCAACCTCACGAATTGGCAACTGGCAACTGGCAGCCAGATGCCAATTCGATTTGTATGTAAAAATTTTAATAAAAGTTTAATTGGCAACTGGCAACTGGCAACCAGATGCCAATTCGATTTTTATATAAAATCTTAATAAAAGTTGAATTGGCAACTGGCAACTGGCAACCAGATGCCAATTCGTTCAACCTCGCGAATTGGCAACTGGCAACTGGCAGCCAGATGCCAATTCGATTTGTATGTAAAAATCTTAATAAAAGTTGAATTGGCAACTGGCAACTGGCAGCCAGATGCCAATTCAATTTTTATATAAAATCTTAATAAAAGTTGAATTGGCAACTGCCAACTGGCAGCCAGATGCCAATTCGTTCAACCTCGCGAATTGGCAACTGGCAACTGGCAGCCAGATGCCAATTCGATTTTTATATAAAATCTTAATAAAAATCGAATTGGCATCTGGTTGCCAGTTGCCAGTTGCCAATTCAACTTTTATTAAGATTTTATATAACAATCGAATTGGCATCTTGTTGCCAGTTGCCAATTCAACTTTTATTAAGATTTTTACAAACAAATCGAATTGGCATCTGGCTGCCAGTTGCCAATTCGCGAGGTTGAACGAATTGGCATCTGGTTGCCAGTTGCCAGTTGCCAATTCAACTTTTATTAAGATTTTATATAAAAATTGAATTGGCATCTGGCTGCCAGTTGCCAGTTGTCAATTCAACTTTTATTAAGATTTTTACATACAAATCGAATTGGCATCTGGCTGCCAGTTGCCAATTCGCGAGGTTGAACGAATTGGCATCTGGTTGCCAGTTGCCAGTTGCCAATTCAACTTTTATGAAGATTTTATATAAAAATTGAATTGGCATCTGGCTGCCAGTTGCCAGTTGCCAATTCAACTTTTATTAAGATTTTTACATACAAATCGAATTGGCATCTGGCTGCCAGTTGCCAGTTGCCAATTCGTGAAGTTGAACGAATTGGCATCTGGTTGCCAGTTGCCAGTTGCCAATTCAACTTTTATTAAGATTTTATACAAAAATTGAATTGGCATCTGGCTGCCAGTTGCCAGTTGCCAATTCAACTTTTATTAAGATTTTTACATAAAAATCGAATTGGCATCTGGCTGCCAGTTGCCAGTTGCCAATTCAACTTTTATTAAGATTTTTACATACAAATCGAATTGGCATCTGGCTGCCAGTTGCCAGTTGCCAATTCGTGAAGTTGAACGAATTGGCATCTGGTTGCCAGTTGCCAGTTGCCAATTCAACTTTTATTAAGATTTTATACAAAAATTGAATTGGCATCTGGCTGCCAGTTGCCAGTTGCCAATTCAACTTTTATTAAGATTTTTACATAAAAATCGAATTGGCATCTGGCTGCCAGTTGCCAGTAGCCAATTCGCTTTTTATTCACAATTACTGACAGAAGACGAATTGGCATCTAGCTGCCAGTTGCCAGTTGCCAATTCGTGAGGTTGAACGAATTGGCTATTTGCAAGTGAAAGTTGAATTGGCATCTGGAATATGAAGTTGGGTGCCAGTTGCCAGTTGCCAATTCATTTTGTATTAAGATTTTTACATAAAAATCGAATTGGCATCTGGCTGCCAGTTGCCAGTTGCCAATTCGCGTGGTTTAACAATTTTGTTTTTAGTTAATATTTGCAAGTGAAGACGAATTGGCAACAAGAGTGTGAAGTTGGCTGCCAGTTGCCAGTTGCCAATTGAATTGGCATTGAATTGGCAACCGGCAACTGGCAACTGGCAGCTAACTTCACGCACATCCAGATTTCAACCCATAGAACGATGTTTTGGTGATGTCGACCTTTAAAGTGGACAATGTACCGTTGAATCAGCTGGTGCGAGTTTAAAGAATTACTGATTACAGCTGGCGCGACTGAAAATCAAAGGACTGAAAGTGCTGGAGGATCGATTGTCTCTGAACAACACAGTCTGCACACATACATGTGTAAATATCAGGACAACATAGACTGTACACATACATGTGTGAATATCAGGACAACCCTTGCACGAGTAAAGTTATAAACTGGAGACACAACTGTCCACAAATTTTGACCTTTCACCATTTGTGTAAACTTTACTTTTGAGATAGGAACCCATGTGCTTACATTATGTCATTCAGTGACTATGTTCAACTACCCTATGAAGTATTAAGCTGTGAATAGTAACTGAGAAATGGATTTTGACAAAACTGAACTGAAAATTTATGGTTTGAACAACTTTAAATGTCATTCAAAAGTTATGGATATTGTATAAGGTTGATTGTATTGTGCGAATTAATTCGGATTTAACGTCGCACCCAACAGCTAAGGTCATATTGCAACTTCCGGCTTTCATGGAGGAGGAAGACCCTGGGTGCCAATTCCCTGTATCAGAATTTGGGGGTCATTTAGAAACTCCGAGGGTCATACCCTTTATTGTAAAAAAATAAAAGGCATGACTATGTGTTAAAGAAGTTTTATTCAGTTTACTTCTGTAAAACTGCATGTGATACATCACAAAATGGTGGGTAATCAAAGGGTTGGCAAGACAACAGGTGTTTCTCTTTGGATGCTTTCCATTTTGTCACTGCATCTCAAAAATCAAATTTGTCCACAAAGCGAATTTTTCATAAGTGCATTCAACCATAGACATTAAACTTGGATATTATTTGGCACACTGAAACCCCTTTCAGTAGTGACAGTCTGATCGAAATGACTACAAAATGATCATTAAAATCACTCAGGAAGACGTTTTTGTTTCCTCTATTAAGGTTCGTCGACCATCTCTTGTTGTGCGTCTACAATCTATGAAGATGGTATCATAAGATAGGAATCAACACACACAAAAACGCAATGGTACAAAATGCGGGTCGATCCGAAATCAGACGACAACGACGACGCAATAGGGTCAAAATTAGACATATCCCATACCGGAAGCGTATTTTATCAACAATTTATCTTGCATTTCGAAGCGTTTTGAGAGGTTTTGAAATGTTGTTTTTGTTGTAGTAATTTGATCATACACATTTTAATTGCGTCATAGAAGACGCTCTTTGACACTTCTGTTGCGTCTTTGACAACATGAGTGCGTCAAAACCGCAGAAAACGCGCTCTCGCGGAAACACTGAATTTAGTGTATCCGGTGTAGCGATACGTATTTCACGGGTCTTACATTTCTCATGTCACACCGGTCTGACGATAAAAACCGCGTAGGAAAATAGTTCTATACAGAACAGATACCTCGTTGATTTAAGTTACAAATTATAAGAAAAACAACAATATAATATTATGCTATTCTGTAATGTTTTGATATTATTTAGATCTGTTACTATATAATTTTTAAAACAGAGGACAGTAATATAGAACTACTTTTCGGTCGTATTCGACAAAAATTTGTGTTAAGAGTTCGGCCGTAAGGGTCTGAAATACTCTGTTAACTTTGGATACGATTGAATAAATTCAATCGATCCAAAAAAGTCTAGTCGGTTATCGTTCGAAAAATCGTCCAGTAGGGAGTTTAAGCTGTTTCGATGACAAATATTGCCTGTAAAGATTAAACTGGTGAAAACCAGACTCGTGAAGATATATATGTACACGTATGTTGAATGTGCTAAGGTCAGTGGAGAAATAAAATTTCTTTAAAGTAAACTCAAAACAGCACACTAAGTTTTCCAAAATCAGGTAGTATTTTGAGGGCCGATTAAATTTTCAAACAATTGGTTTCAGATCAAGCTTCAGTTTGAATGTAGCATACGATGAGACTATATTACAGAAAAACAGTACAGACACCTGAAAACAATTGCAGACTAGTTCAGTATTTTTTCACGGACTCTTGTTTTAGAAATTCCTGCGCTGTTAATGGCAACTTACGCTGATTACGGACTATATTCATATGCATAACACTAAAAAGTACGGTTATTACGGAACGTATGTAGCTCTTTAAAAGTGTTTGTAGTTTGATTTTCAAATCAATGATTTTATTTCACTGAAAATCTTCCTATTTACGAACGATTACGTTTATATTCACCTAAAAAAATTAAAGATAGATTTGCGTACATTCCCGACAAGGATGTCACGTAATAAAGACATTGAAATACAATTCACTCTGTTATTACCATTCAAAAGATGATGCGGAGGTAATTTTGAAAAAAGGCACCTATATCCCCAGGCCATCAGTGCTCACAGCGCTTTTATTTTATTTTTTTGCTATTTACACTTTTTGTATGCCCCTGCAAAATGCAGGCTGCTCACTGCAGACTAGTGCAAATTCATCTACTTCCATGCTCATGCAACGGTTTCACAAAGAGCCATTGAAAGCCACAAATTGTACTTTCAGATTATATTTCAACGTCAAAAGACAAATATAGCAACATTTATTCACTGCTTACACAAAGACGACAATTACCTTCTAACAGAACCCTTTCTATAGAAAGTTCGAAACTAGGTCGCAAAACTAGTGACTGTCTCTGATATACCTTTGTGAAAAATTATATGTTTGCCAAAAAATTAGAGACAACATTGCTTGCAAATCACCATGTTTTATGACATATTTTCATAAATGTATTGACCTTTGAAAAAGTTTATACTTCTTTTTCTTTGATATTGTATCTTTAAGTACGAGATAAATCAAAAGGTTTTTCAACCAGGCACGAAGAATGCGAATAAAACAGCTATGTTAATGCCATTAAACACATATTATGACAACATAATCCTTTATTTACATCAGCGTTTTTTAACAACAACACTTTGTGACAGTTGTCCGGTAGTAAAAAATTTAAGCATTTCATGTTCAGTTATAGCAAACGTGAGTTCTCATTACGCGCGAGATTTAAAAGAAACGAGAGTTTGAAGATCAATCTGTTTTATGAGATTTTATTGCTAAAAATCGATTTTTTAAATGTATTTCAGGTGTCGCTATTCGTGCATTTTAGCCTCGACTTAAACGAGTAAAATAGACTAAATAAGCTAAAGAGATACCAAAATATTTATATTTTACGAAAAAGGCAAAAAAATGGATAAAAGAATTCTTGTTCTGCTATTGTTCGTAATATGTGCGGGAGTCGTAACCAGTGAAAAGTCACAGCCGCCGTGGAGAGAAGGCGAGGTAGAGAAACATCACAAGTACGTTTATTTCTTAAATATCATTCTATTGTTTAAAGGCCAAAGGTATTGTTTAAATGCCGATTTGCCAATAAACTTTGAAACTTAAAACTTTGTTACTGTTTGGTAACAATTAAACACAGTGTTTGTAGTCGCCAGCGTTTATACTATAGTTGAATAGTCCGCATTTTACTCCCATTGGAATTTTAGTCCTTTGGCGATGGTCTTTAACACTAGTTTCAACGCACATACTGAAACAGGTTTGGTGCTAGAATAGAATTCATAGGTTCGAATCTGTAGCGGGGTTTAATATTTATCATTGTTCAATTGGGATTTTAATCTTACTGCAATTTTAAATGTAAATGCTGGCACTGCACACAAGCACTCTGCTATTTATTTTCATTCACAATGGCAGTTTCATAGGTGTACAGAAGGGAATAAACATGAATATCTATATCATGTTTTATATCTCTCTTAAAAAAATATTGCATATATTCACAGCTTTTGTTAACTGCTATATTCTCGAGCGTTTTGATTTGCGAAATATACAGTGTAGTTCTGTCAAAAAATTGCATCAACCAACTTCTATTTGTTATTTGCTTTTACCCCCAACAAAATTTATTTGCAGGTATCATAAGATTATGAATTTACTGTGCTACAAAAGGCCCGATACAGAGAAATGCAAAAACTATAATAAGAAACACGGAAAACATCTCAAGAAAGACAAAGGAGGTAATAAAGTATAAATTATGATTAATGATTTTTTTTTAATAAATTGATCTAGGGTAAACTCCGTATAACTTGAATTCCTTTGGACCTTCTAAATATGTTCCTTATACCAGGATTATGTTATATATTTAGGGTGGCGCGGTGGTCGAGTGGTTAACGCTCTGGACTACCAGTCCGGAAATCCTCGCCGGTTTGATTCCAGGCCGGGGTACAGGAAATTTCAGAAGTTTCCCAGCAATCTGAAAATGAACTGGTTAGAAACCCAGAGGTAGTGTCTTGTGTATCGGTGTTATACACCGGGCATGTAAAAGAACGAAGGGGTCTGTTCGTAAAAAGAGCTAGGGTCTGGTACCCGGATTCCCTTGTATTTTTTTGCTTTTGTCTTAAGGACCAAAATGGAAATAAGAGCTTGCTCTCTTTTGTGTTATCTTTGATATTTGTACTGCAAAAAATACATGTACATATTCATATAGCATTTTCATATCTTGTTAAATGCGTAATTTACTGTACATAACCAATCTGATAAGATCTCCTTTTTTTCGTAATATGATGAAAAAATATAATTTCGACAATTCGTGAAGGACATTGGTCTGATCCTGATTAATGAATTTTTTGAAGAAATTTTAACTTAAAATTGGTCTTTTCGTGTCTCCGTAAATATTAGTTTTGCTATATTAAGGTTACAATGGGTTCGAGTCTGCTGCCGAGCAGGTCTCTTTGTATGAGAATGTTTGCAGGTTCGTGTGGAGGATAGAGTTTCTAGTACTGCTTCTTCACAGGAACGATGGTTTTACGTAAAATGCTCGCATGTAAAAAATAACTGAAATACGGTTGGAACGGGCGTTAAAACTGCAGATCAGACACACACACACACACAAAACTGTGTAACTATCGTACAGATTACGACGGGTCGTTGTACCGGCTACAAGCTCTTAAACTTAACACGAATACTATAATCGTCTTCAAACCATTTCTAACAAGTAATAGATTTCTCTATTTAGCCTCTAACTATTACTTGATTTATTTTTATTTTCTTTACAGACGGTTCGAAGACTACAGAGTGAAGAAATGAACATATTCAGGACTTATATCAGACCTAGATAAATGACCTATAAATACAATTAAATGCTTTTATTTAGTAGATCTACATCTGGAAGAGAAAAGAGTGCACGAAGTTAATCTTATCTATATTTTGAACTTGTAGTCATACGCTTAGACTTAATTTAGAATTAGAATTTCATAAAAGTTTTTCTTTCTTTTTCTTTTCGTATTTCACCGTATGATTTGACGGAAAAGTATTATAAAGTTGAACGTTGTAGATTACAGATTTCGCTTATTTTATTCGTGTTGATATACGATGATATTTGACTGATGATAAATGATTGCCTCTGGCCTAAAATTACGATCCGTGCCGTTTGCATTTTTGAAAACAAAATATATAAGTAATATTTCCTTGTGAGTGATTTGTTAGAAATAATTAAATCTTTTTAATCACAAACTATTCACCCGTATGGGGAATATAGAAGTTATGGTCAGTGTTCTATGATGGCGTAATTTATGACGTCACGTTTGTTAACAGAGAGCGCCATCAAAAGCAGTCAAGAAGTTTTTATGCTGCAGTATATGTTTCGCCACAGACAGTCAAGGTCTTTGAAGACCTGGAGACAGTTAACAGCTTAATAAAAAAACTCCCGACAGCGTAGAATAGAACTCTGTTAAAAATGTGGTGTCAAATTTGAGGAGAAAATTCGACAAAAACTTTAAGGCGCACATAACCAGTTTCCGTAGGATGCACGCACCGAGACAGGACAGTCTGGTTCATAACAATGGTTAACTTATCATGATTCAGGATGAGAAAGTTCTCAGTTGAGCGAAAACAAAACAACGAACAAATCTTACAGTTTCACTACACGGTGTAGTCAGCAATGAGTCATTAAAGACTAAGTCTCAAACAGTCTAAACTACGTATTAAGACGAATTAAGATGAATTTCGAGTTGAAAAATTCGGGTTACGAACTGGCGAGTTTTAGTTTCGAGCAGAAAAAAACAACGAGTATCGAGGTAAATTTTTTTTCACATTGGAATTAGCTTTGTCAACTCGAGTCCCGCTCGCACATTTCGTTTTCAAAGAATCTGAAGAACTACTTATCGTGAACATGGTGTAGACGAAAAGGTAAATAATTCATAATTATAGACTAATGTTTCGGTCAAAATATAGATTTACGGACCTGAATAATTTTTTCACAGGTCCGCAAAACTATGATATTTACGGTGGCACAGAGGTGACATCCGCAACACTTTATTTATATTGTGGCCACAAGTTAGTAAGTTGTGGCCACAAGTTAGTAAGTTGTGGCCTCAACTTAATAAGGCATATGGTTTCCTCAAAGTACCGCATACATCACCACAGGACAACGAACAAACGCAGTGGTGTTGATGGGTAAAGATGTCTGCCGCTTATACCGGAGGTTTCGGGTTAGAACCCCACTGGGGTCACAACCGTACCTTCTCATATGTCATCAGTTCTATTTTCTCAGTCCCGTGCCCTCTAGTATCAATGCAACCCTGGTGATATTGTTGATATAAGTATCATCCCCGCTTCACATACTCTGTCCCGTGTCCCCTGCACTCAATACAGTTCTACTTATAGTGCTACCAATCTTTGATAACACCCTGATTAACATGAACTCAGCCCTCAGCCTTGTGCCCTAAGCACTGAAAACACCGTTTGTAGAAGTAACATCCCCGCCTGAATGAGTAAGCCCCGTGTCCCCTGCTATCAATAATAAGTTGTGGCCACAAGTTAGTAAGTTGTGGCCTCAATTTAATAAGTTGTGGCCTCAACTTAATTACTTGTGGCCTCAACTTAATAAGTTGTGGCCACAAGTTGAGGCCACAACTTACTAACTTGTGGCCACAACTTACTAACTTGTGGCCACAATATAAATAAAGTGTTGCGGATGTCTCCTCTGTGCCACCGTATCTGTGCCACCGTAGTAATATAACTTTAAATACGAACACGAAGAATGAGGAAGACACATGTTGGAAGTGTGATAAGGGTCAATACGTATACATTGACCTCTTATCGTTAGCCCCAGTTCATAATCTGAAAACAACATAAAATGGCGTCCGGATTGTTCATGTTCGTTGTTTCGTGTATGATTTATTCCACATACGGTATGCTTTCATTCACAATTTTTTCCTATCTGAAAACATATGTTTTAAATATTTAGTTACTACTGGTATTACAGTAAGTATATACATCATAAATGCATAATATTAGTTTCAACAAAACAAAAACGTCACGTTCCCCTGCTTTACACTCGTTCAAGATACAATATCTTTCGTTCCCTTTCAAATAAATTTTACTTAAAACAGTTGTTAAATACATCAAAAACGTTTGTTGTGTTGCAAGTCACAAACACAACTCTTCAAATGTATATTCAACTAGAAAATGACATGAAAAACATGACATTTTTTCTTAATGATGTATTCTGCCAAAATTTGATGGTCACGTGATCAAATTGTACCACTTTATATTGAAGCATCCACGTGTTGTTCTGATGGTTGGTTACCTTACAAAGGATCATGCTACCAGTTCTATGACGAGACCAAATACGACTGGGCAGCAGCTGTAGTAAGTTTTCCTACCGAGTATGGAACGCCGTAACTGTCTTTTAAATCATATTACACCTAATATCTGGCATTACAATCCGAAACATATTCTAACGCAGTACCGATGTAACGTCGTTTCTGATTGGTGACGTCGTTTAAATTTGCGACTATTAAATAACGTATATATAGTCGCAAAGTTCGAGCGGCGTTTTAATTATCGCATTTAGAAACACTGTGCGTTAGAAAAGGGATAACTATTTGGTGATTTTGATATTTGCAACCGTATATACGATTTTAATGGTCGCAAACAGTTTTGCCAAAGTTAAGGCTATCGGCTTCTTTAAGTCAAAATTTAAAATACAACATTAATTTTAATTCCTTTAAGACGTATAGTATCTATTGATCGTTTAAAATGTATATCAATCACTTGCTTTCTGACTCGCAACAGTGAAATTTTTTAATTTATTTTTATAAAATTGCTCCATATGCCTTATTTTCATACACAGACATTTAACAATTAAAGTTCAGTTTAGTTTAAATCACTTTTTCATATCGTTTTACCGTACTAAACTCCGTATATAACGACTCCGAATATAGCGAAAATCCGGATATAAGGAACACATTTTCTCCGCCCATATTTTCTTTTCTTTCTTTTTTTGTATGAAAATGTTATACTTGATATAGTAAACATTGGATATAAGGAAAACATTTAAACGACCCAAATAAGTTTGTTATAAACGGAGTTTACTGAATTTCTATTTCAACGTTACGCTAACAGATTTTTACTGTTACAAAAACACACAGGTATGCGAAAATAATTATTTCTCTTATTTTCTTAGAACTTTTGTAGGGTCAAAAATAGTGACCTTGTTACAATAGAAACAGAAAATGAGAGCAAATTTCTGAAGTTCTTTGCCAGGAAATTATTCAAACAGGGTGAGTAACACACCAACACCTCTGATTTTTATATTAATTTCCTGTTTTCATA
>JAFMSR010000017.1:28251563-28287348 GCA_022818135.1 Saxidomus purpurata
CAAACGTGATTGAAAAACAGGTAATTCTTATCCTCTCCACTTGTTTAACTTTTACCAAATGTTTCAAAAATCATCTAAAAGTCTTGGGGATATATACACAAGACCTTTGACTGTATCCAAGAAACGTGTAAACAATGATCAGCCCGTTCATATTTGTTAACTCATGTCGTTTGTAATTCAGTGATATGACTTATCTTTTTGTTGCCGACATATACAACATGTAAATTTAACAGTCTAGTCCCTAGTAACTCCGATGTTCTTTCTATGGCAACCATTTTTGTCATGAAATGACGTCACGTTAGCACATTCAAAGTTTCCCGTGGCAATTATTGCATTACCGGGGCGATTATCACCAAATATATTCTATAAATCTGCAATGTTGATCATGTAGCTTATGATTAATTCATTTACTTGTGGACAGTAAAGTTTGGTTGTTGCACTTTTAAACTTCAAAATAATGGAATATATGCGATGTAAAACCGTTACAAATTCGTACATATATACATGTACATATTTCCGCATTGACAGGCGTTTCACCTTTAAAAAGTAGCTATTTAAATTACAACTGTACACATAACTAGCGAATATTCACCCTATTGTATAGCCTGAAACAATAACTTACTTATAAAATCCATCTTGACACACTTATACCATCCTGAACGACTTGTTTACAACGACAACTATTCCACTTATTAACTACTAATAAAATTCTACCACTTGTGATCTACGTGACAGCATAAATGGCCAGTGAAATATAATTGCAACTGCAACATGTCCATTGTTAAATAAGTCGATACACATCTCATTTCCGTATTCTTCAAATCCAATGTTTTACCTTCATTTTGTCCACAAAATCCACTTAAAGTTTTATACATGTCAATACCGTGCACTGAGCATAATTTTGGAGTTCTTTACCGATCGGACTCGCGCAAGTGAAAGGCTTATTACTGCATTGCGATATAATGTGCTACTTATTACACTTAATGATACTATTAACGTTTAAATGACGTAAATAATTCAATTTCTGGCTTTGCGAATGTAGAACACTAGAAACACTACAAAGTTGTTATTTAGATATAATTATACTGCATAAATTAATGAAAAACAGAAAAAGAATACAACTAGGCCCGTTTTCATAAAGAATCTTAGAATTTTCCTCAAGATTGTTTTTATCGTAATATTTTGATAAGTTGAATCTAAGAAAATTTTCACTTCCGTTTACTTTTTCGGTGAGATAATACAGACGACCGTATTGATGTTGTAAGGTTTCCATTTTGTAGTCCAGTTGATTATACCTTCATTATATTAAACAGAACAATTTTTGCTGTTAACGACAAAAAATGCACTTCGAATTTGACGTATTGTAACAACATATATACGAAAGGACACCAAGAGTAACGTATATTCAGCGCTTAAGGACAATGAGAACGTGTATTCAACGCAAAGTGCAAAGTGTATTCAACACTTAATGTCACGAACAACGTGAATTCAACGCTAAAATACCGAGGGAACGTGTATTCAATGCAGAGCCTCGCTCCCGCCAAAACAGTTACCCTCAGTGACGGATATTTCGATCTTAACCGCGTAATCATGACAAAAACTATAATTCGTGCATATTGGATCGGCATTTCCGGTGAGAGATTCGACCTGAAACGCTAGGTCATGACAGACTAATACTCTTTATTATTTTCCTTGTAAAATCAAAGTACAAACTACCTGAGGGTTTTCGAATGTACAGTCTGTAAAGATTACACGATACACATAAACATTCACTTTACTGCTTTTAACAGCTAAAAGCTTTAGGATGAACCAAGTACCATTTTCACATATAGCAATTCTTCAGATAATAGAACTGTTTGTTCCTAGAACATTACCTCGCTGTGCAAGAGTACAGTGTACATAGTGTCTACAATAACTAGAAAATAGTTACCGGTACATTGATTTAGTTTTAACGAAATTTATAAAATCAGATAAAAATAAAGAAACTCACTGACTTTATATCCTCCGCCAAATGAAGCAAATAACTGATAAGGAACAAAGTTTGCCTGTTTCAGAAATAAAGGGAAGCACAGGATGGTTGTTAGAAAGAGTAATAAGTAAATCATTTTAGCCAATTAAATTTTATAAACGGTTCGAACGAAATTTAATTTTAATGTTTTTTGTACTGAATATAGAGGAAAATAACAATTAAAGGGCAATGACTCTGAAGACAATGAGCCATTTTTCACGAACGTTGCATTATGCTACCAGTGAAACATGTCTCGTTTAAGAAGACAATACATTTGATATGCATATGATTATTGTTTTGTTGTTGTTTAAATTGTTTATAGTCCAAGCTTAATACATGTTTATTAAATGGTTACTTCAACATTAAATTATCAAATCCCTCACTTAATTCACTCTAATTTCATTTACAATGACATATACATGATAGAACCAGAACTACAGTTGAGAATAAATGTAATAAATCGCATCCAACCATTAATTGTACAACAACAACTCTACATAGATTACTAAATGGTTTACGGTACTGCAGCATATTTTAAACCGCTGATTTTATCGATAATGGCCGGGAGTGCATAGCTGAAACTTTTAGGTTAAGTTATAATACTTCCAAAGATTCTATTATTTTTGTTTTGGAGGTTATTCAGTTTCAATTATAGGGTATGTCCCTTTAAGTTTTGTCGAATTGGTATATCACTGTGTGATTTGATGGAATTTCTAAATTAAGGTTATATGTGGATAGATAATGTTAATTGACATTTTTATTTGTTTGTGAAACAAACAATTTACTTACCGTTTTCCGAAGCCTACTCCTTAAGTACCAAATCTGAAAGCTCCGGCACGTCAGTCAGCATATAATCCCAAATTATGATTCTTCATTTGAAACCATATGGCCATTGCAGTCATGAAAGTTGTATTGTTTAAATATATAATGTAATAAACTCATGCAGCATCAGCTAAATTTTGTAAATATAACTAAAGTAAACTGTTTTCGAATAAGAACCGCGAATGTATTTCATTTTACAATGATGCGTAAAAATAACGGACGATTTACTATATATATACACCCTATAGAAATAGTTCCGATTTCTTAACCCGCCGGACATTTCTTGCGGAAAGAAAACATATGTTTTGGAGTTTCTGTGACAACAAAATGTCTAACCCTGATCCTCCTTTTAAAGTATGAAATATTTTGAACAGCCAGGAATATTTACGCGCATGTTTACCCATTCTCATTTTACGATTATATCCATCCATTCATAAATTTTAGTCAATGCGCGGCAAGGGACGTAATTATAACTTTCCTTATTGCTGATATGTTTATTCTGCGGACCTGGCGAGAGCTAGTCTGCGTTCCTTTATGTATTAGAAATACGCGTGAGCACCTTAAGCAGAAAACAAGTGTTAGGATACGTTAATGTCGGTGTTTAAACGAGTTGTTATATTTCATAGGTGGTGATTGTTTTAAGTAGAAGGCAATTTACATTATACTCGACTGTAGGCCTCGTTATCTTGAAACGCATCGAATGAGCTATTTTGTTAAAATACGTATCAATGACTGCAGAAAAAACATTTGAACATTACTTCCTGGTCTCAACCATATTCGTTCTTTAAATGTATCTTGTGGTATTATAGATACGCATTATTACTTTGTCGGTCCGCACAATAAATTGAATCCCTTATTGATCGGTGCTATTGCCTTCTCGTTGTGTTATCGAAGCGCCGTAACTACTAACAAGCTGCTCGATCAGTGTCTGATTTTGGACAGTAGAACTGTAGGTGAAAACATTTTGTTGAGTACAGTGAAAATCCCTGCTGTCTATGTGTACCGGGAATAGAAACAGAGACAATTCGATCCAAAATACGATTTATAACTGTTGCATTCTGTTCATATCTTATTACCAACTGGTATAGCCTAGATTACAGACTGAAATAGCCGTCACAACAAAACAAAGGACAAATATTTTGAATACACTCCAGCGTCATCAGCGCTTTGATTTCTGTCTGTCTGGTTTACATATGTAACGATATTATGTAATAGTTTATAGTATCGACTTAAAGTTTATCCTGAGTGCACCAAGAAGCATTATATATTTCATTTATAAACACCTTGGTGATGTTTTTGTGTGTGCTATAACCTTGAAATTTATCACATAAGCCGAGGTATATCTATTTCCTTATAGATGCTGAGACACATTGAATAATTACGCATTCAGCTGTAACGCGTTTCCATGAATGGGAAGGAGATATGGATACAGAAATAATTAATAAAGTTTAGCGTAGGAAGATGAATGAAAACATCTTATCCAAATATGTTTGGACCATTAGTATTGCGGAGTAGCCTACTGGTGTAGATTGAGTTTGGACATGGAAAGGTTTGTAAGCTCTTCAGAATACCAAGTGACAAATCAGTGTCATTAAAAACAAGCCGGCAAGGCAAAAAACATACAATATTACAAACCCTAATTTAGTAATTGAAATAGGTAATGATAATTTTTATGGTTCTACGACGAAATACCAAATGTTGTACTGGTCGTTGAATGTAGTGGAATTATTATTATTACTTAATACAGTAAGAGAACAATACCTTATTGTTTAAAGACAGCGTTTTATCCACTGTTTTGAAAACACTTTCAAAATTTGTCTCATCGATAAATAAAGATCACAGTAAAAATGTTAAGTCCATTCTAATAATCAGATTCATGCAATTATTTGTTTCCTGGTTTTGATTTACATTCATGTACAATTGTTTATATATGCCGCTTAAAACAATCAAATGATTGAAGTGTGTGAATCTTGCTATGTTTATCAGTGACACATAAAGATAAAACGTCTGAGCGAATAACTAACCCTTAATAATCCTACAAGTTTAGCAAATTATTACAGTATAGACATTCATTTTATATAAAACGTTCTTGAATTATGATATGTGCGAGTCGTGTACCACAATAGGCATGCTTGTACCATTTAGACATAAAATACTGTGGATTATACGCTTCTTATTTGCCAGGCTAATTGTAAACTTCGGTCATTGAAGTCACGTACGGAAAATGTTTAGTTTTTCGTCATTTTTAACCGTAGAAGTTTTAGTGTTTATGTTACATGTATACATTACAATTCGTATATACATTCATATATCATATCAAGCAACACATAATATGAATTTTATAACAGTAATATAAATATAAGTCACCTTTTGTATGAAATGTTATGATCCATCTTGACACACTTATACATCCTGAATGACGAGTTTAAGCAAAAACTTTTCCTGTTCACCCGAAAACTATCTATGTTTACCACGAAAACTATTCCTGCTTACTACGAAATATATCCATGTTTACCACGAAAACTATTCCTGTTCATCACTTTACCTCGAAAATTATTCCACCTGCGTACTAGAAAACATGTTTTAAACGCCAAGGGTTATTACAGTCGAAACACAGTTTTTCCAAGTATTTGTGGAAAAAAAACGTTACATTGTATAACATACTAATCATTATGATGCATGAAGCATGACTTTCTACTTATGACAACATTTCCTGGTACTGCATTTCGATGTCAAATGCAAATTAATGCAAAAGTTAACTTATTTACCCATATGCATAAGTTGGGTATTCGCTTTTGGAAAACTAGTTTCCTAGAAACGCCGTACTTATAAAAAATCATTTAAAGACTGAATATGTAATGTTATAACATAACTGAAAATGATTTTTTAATAGAATACGGACTGTTTTAGTATAACATAATATGATTTTTTCTAGAACAAGATGACTTTTTCTTGAATATGAACTGTTAAAGCATGGCAGAATATGATTATTTCTTGAAAATGGACTGTTATGTATTGAATAGAGTGCTGTTGGCGAGAATAATAATTATGTTATTTCGAGGAGGCGTAGCCTCCAGTAATGTCGTATTTATTTGAGCCAACAGTAACTCTATCTGATTTGTGTCATTGCACGTTGATTGACACTTCTCACGCCCTAAAATATCGTGTGACGTAACAAAATTGTTTGGTAGCGACCTCAAAGAAGATCAATACATGTACTTGTTTGCTTTTTAAAGTGTTCTGTAGCCTACAAAATCATATACCGGGGCAGATGTATTTATCTTTTATTTCGTTTTTGACCGGCCGATTGAGACTTTTCCAAATTATTCTTGTCAACCAAAAAGCAGTTATATCTAGGCAATAAACAATCTGACAAGTGTTCTCTTCTCATATAGATCATGTTCTCTTATATAGATAGAGCACAGTCTAAGCTCCGCCTCCACACAAACTATCAGTAATACAGTGCAGTGTTTTCCTACACAAATAAGCAATAGCCATGATACAAAACAAAACAATAATGAGTTTATCTATTTAGATATGGATAACAGTGCCCCTGTAAACTCTAAATCATAATTGTAAGCTTGAGAATCTTCCAACAGATATAGGCTGCATTGATAAAAACTTAAACTGTTTAGCCGTATGATAATAATTATTATTAAACGCAGTATCTCAAGTTACCATTGGACAAACAGTGGTGCATGGAAAGAGTGTTATACACTTTTCCGGAATACGACTGTGGTTTTAACTGAGGCTAAATATATATCAATGATATTAATAAATGAATGAAAAATGTGCGGAAATGTATCATTGAAGTACAATGTATAGAATGTAGTAGTTATGCACGTCAGAACTTTCAATTATGTAAAGCATGTAAACGTATGGTTTATAAAAATGTTCATCTATGGCAGGTTTGACGTACAATAGTATTCAGATACAAAGGTAAACAACAGTATACAGATACATAGGTAAAGAGCAGTATACATATACATTGGCAAAACAACAGTATACATATACATTGGCAAACAACAGTATACATATACATAGGTAAACAACAGTATACATATACATAGGTAAAGAACTGTATACATAAACATTGGCAAACAACAGTATACATATACATTAGCAAACAACAGTATACATATACATAGGTAAACAACAGTTTACATATACATAGGTAAAGAACAGTTTACAGATACAAAACTATACATTGTTTAACAACATTAAACAGATACATAGGTAAACAACAGTTTATAGATACATAGATAAACAACAGAATACAGATACATAGATAAACAACAGAATACAGATACATAGATGAACAACAGTATACAGATACATAGATTTACAACAGCATACAGATACATAGATAAACAACAGTATGCAGATACATAGATGAACAACAGTATACAGATAAATAGATTTACAACAGTATACAGATACATAGATTACCAAAAGCATTTAGATACAAATGTACGTATACCAACATGTATATAGGTAAACAACGGTATACAAATGAATGGAACGCCATGACCGTCTTACCATGACTTGTTTGCTAATATGCGGTTTGCAGTAGATCTTTTATCATATGCAGTAGATATTTAATTGTATGTGAGAGATAGTTCATTATGTGTGGTACAAGCTACATTATATGATGTACGTTCTTTGTTATATGTAGTACAACTCTCCTTATATGTGGTGGTACTGTCTTTATATGCAGTGCATTTGAACTTGTGTGCGGTACAAACACCAATATATGCAGTGGATTTGTTATTGTGTGTAGTAGATAAAACGTTATACGTAGTGTTTTTTAAATTATATGATGTGCAAAATGAAATATATGTGGTAGTGACTGAGTCTATTATGTGTGGTGCTTTTATCCTTATATGCAGTGCAGATGACATTTAAGTGTGTTTGTACTTTCGTTTATATACATGTACGCTGTGGATCTCCTATTATATGCTGTGCATGCGACTTCCTTATATACTGCGCTTCCAACATTATATTCGGTAGTAATTTCTTTATATGCGGTAGTTTCGTCATTATATGCGGTAGTTACGTCGTTATGATGAGATGGTTAGGATATCTCCAAACGATACCGTACATTGCCGGATTATAACAAATCCGGATGTTCGAGCAACTAGTTGTTTTAAGGGGAGGGGGGTACTTTTTAATTAAAATGTTATTGGAAGTCGCCAAAAGATGTATTTAAATTTACGGGTTGTCGTTGTTTGAAAAAAAAACGTTATAATTTTTAAAGGGTTGTACTGTTGGGAGTAATTGATTCATATCCATGAAACACATTTCAATTTCAAATTTAGCTATTTATTAAACACATAAATGTGTAAAGTATAAACAAACATGAATAAATTTATTAATTTAAGTAGGGGGTAAAATTAGAAATTAGTTTAAACTGTCTCGGTGCACAATAATTACTCGTGTGAAATATCCGGATTCGTAATAATCCGGCAATTTACGGTATCGTTCGGAAATATTCGAACCATCTCATCATAACGACGTAACTACCGCATATAATGACGAAACTACCTCATATAAAGAAGTTACTACCGCATATAAATGGACACAGTTCCTACCACATATATTTCATTTTGCACGTCATCTAATGTAAAAAGCACCACGTATAACGTTTTATCTACTACACACAGTAACAAATCCACTGCATATATTGGTGTCTGTACCGCACACAAATTCAAATGCACTGCATATAAAGACAGTACCACCACATATAAGAAGAGTTGTACTACATATAAGAAAGAAAGTACAGCATATATAGTAATTTGTACCACATATAATGAAATATCTACCTCATATAATTAAATATCTACTGCATATGATAAAAGATCTACTGCATATAATGAAATATGTACCGAATATAAGCAAACAAGTCATGATAAGACGGCCATAGTGTTCCATACAAATACATAGGTACAGCTGTATATCAAAAGTCAGCCCGGATAGCTCAATCGGTAGAGCACGAGACTTGTAATCTCGGGGTAGCGGGTTCGATTCCCGGGGCTGACCAACTAAAATTACTAACAGTCTTTCGGATGAGACTAAAACCGAGGTCCCATGTATGGGTGCTATACACCTGGCATGTATAAGAACCAGGGGTGTCTCTGGAATCGTGACGCTTTCTGTATCTTGCACTATCCTCCGAAACCTAAAATAACTAACCTCTTCTGGGGGCGTTATGGGAAACCGGTACCAACGATAAAGCCCAAATATACGATACGATATATCAATTCCAGAAAGGTCAATAACCATTTTCTCCAAATACATTTAGACATTCACGGTTTTTATTGGCCTGGGGACTGAAAGTCCCCTAGGCCTAAGTTAGCATACCACATTTCAAACACTGTTGACAATTTAACTGTGCTATGTGCGAATAACAACTGTAAACATGCGCTTTGTGAAAGTAGTGCGAGACAGACCAGATCAATCTTTTGTTTGAATGTCGCATACGATAAGAACATATTACAATTAAAAATAGTACATACAACTTCAAACGATTGCAGAAAGGTCTATAGCTTACGGGCTGCATTACACATTTTTTTCTGTTTTAGAAATAACTGCGCTGTTAGCTGATTACGGAAGATAATCATATGCATATCACGGAAAAGTACGGATATTTACGGAAATTTACGGAAAAGTACGGAATTCGATATAAGAGTTTGTAGTTTGATTTTCAAATTTCTGATGTCATTTCATTGACAACTTTCTTATTTACGAACGATTACATATATATTTACCTAAAAATAAATTTCTCTAAAAAAAGATATCATTTACGTACATTCCCGAGAAGGAACTCACGTGATCAAAATCACCCGCCATTTATCGAGGACGCTGCATGTCAAGGCCCAGTGAACGGGTTCACCGATTACAACTACAAGGTAACCAAGAATCATTTTTGGTTTTCCCTGTTATACACATTGTGCAATACTGTATTTATATTTCATTGTTGGTATTGCTTTGTTTATTTCTGATTCAAGGTCTTGTCCTTGGTACACAATACTTTTCGATCCACATCATCAGATATCGCTTGAAGTTGAACAAAGCGCAGATTGAATTATTTTTATTGTTCTCTCAAACAATTGATATTGTTGACCATGTGATTATTTTTCATTTAACGTACGTTTTATAATAAAACAAACTTCCCTGCCACCCATATATTTGTGAATCATTCATTCTGTGTCATATACTAAATTTCGCCCTATGAACATTTAGACCCGCGCTTTAGGTAAGGTTCAGCGTAAATCACGAAGGTTAAAAGTTGTTTTAGGTGAGTTAATCTATAGCCCCAAGGCCTTCAGCGCTCACTGCGCTTTGATAATGCATGTCCTAAAAATCAATGTAAATAGACGGAAGTTATTCAATCCGAAGTAACACTTTCACACAAAAGCGAACAAAATTTATAGTACTGATTGCCGACTATCTAAATGACGGACACTCCTAGCCACTTACTGCTTGGCGGACTGATGAACGCGTGGTTTACGTGCCTCTGCCGAAGGACACACTTCGTGCTCTGTCGGATTGTTCGGTTTATTTGTCCTGCGTATATTGAGAATTAGAATGGACGAAAACCTAAATAGAAATTTACAAGCCAGATATGAATAAAAGTATTTCGGAGGCACTGCTTTGTTTCTTTTAAAACTAATGAATCCAGGGTTCATTATTGTTACAGTATTTAAAAAATGATATCATGCCAATACTTAAGTAATACAACAATAAATTGTGTTCGTAGTACGGGTACATGTTACCAACATGTTGAAAGACGTCGCCAAGATTCAAACGAAACAATAAAACAAATAAATAATATCTGAAAGGCAAAATCCTGGCAATAGGTCAAGATCAGCCAAGGTCAAAGTTGAAATCTGCTTTCAAACTGCACAATTCGTCATGTGGTTTAAATTTCATTGCTGTAGCTTTCAAAACAGGAAAAAATGTCAAGATCAGACAATACCAAAGCAAACTGTATACATGGTTAAATTTTCATTAATATATCTTCAAACAACGAATGTAGGTCAGTAGGTCAAGTTAAGACCAAAGCCAGAGTTGAAATCTGCATGCAAGTGTCTTTAGAGCTCAAATTTTATTGCTGTAGCTTCCAAAACTATAGGCATGGTCCAAATTTCATTGAAGAAACATTCAAATTAGAAGATCAGTAGGTATAGGTCAGCCAAGGCCAAATTAGGAAACATGTGACCCCGGGGCTTGGTCAACTTGGACCCAAGATGTATGATTTGAACAATCTTGGCACAGGATCACTAGGCAATGCTACAAGCCAAATATTTATGCATTTGGGTCTTGTGGTCTGAGACAATAAGATTTTTAAAGATGTCCCTATATAAGCCAATGTGAAATAAAGTGACCCCATGGCGCATAGGCACATGTAGGATGAGTTTTGACATGGAGGTTATCATGATTTGCACAATATTAGAAAGATCAACTACGCAGTATTTAAGCTCAAGGCCTTGTGGTTTGATATAAGAAGATTTTTTAAAAGTTGTTCCTATAAGAATCTATGTAAAATCAAGTGATTCCCGGGCGGATGGAGTTCATGGTTTGAAAAATCTTGGTAGGGAGCCACTACATAATACTTCATTCAAACAGCTAAGGTATGGGCCTTTTGGTGGCAGACAAGAAGAGTTTTGAAGTTTTCCTTAAATAAGCCTATTCAAATTCAAGTGACCATTCATTTCTTGGTCAAAATTGACCCGGGGTCATGATTTCAACATCTTGATAGAGGTCCATTAGGCAATGCTCCAAGCTAAATATCTAAGTTCTGGACCTTAAGGTTTTATAGAACTCAAGAATATTTTGGAAATATATTCTATTTTTGCTATAGCCCTCAGAGTTCTGCATTGAATGCAATTCCTTAACGGACTTGTCAGGAATCTGCCAAGTTTCAACACCATAGTCCAAGTGGTCTCATGGGACATGTTGTTTGAATTAATTGAGGACAAAGGGAAAAACGAAGGGCATCCAACGATCCTTAAAGCTCACATGAACTCTACAACTTTGTAAAACAACAGTTTTATTATAGCTTATTGTAAAAACAAAACATCGACACTGTGGAAGGAAGTTATAACATGAACTGCTTATATCATTAGCAATGATCACAGAACATGGAACAGCAAATAGTTTACATTTCTCACCTTGTTTTAGTTATTTTTAAGCCCCCGGATTGTGGCATATTAAAATCGCACCGTCCTTCCGTCCGCTCTTTCATTTTTCCGTGCCCTGGCTGTGTAACTTTGTCATGCATTGAAGGATTGTAAAATGACTTGGCACAAATGTTTGGCACATCAAGACAACGTTTTGCGTGCAAGATCCATGCCCTTCCTCAAAAGTTAAGGTCACACTTAGAGTTTGAAGATAATGGAATCCTCTGTATATGCACACATTCGTGTCCGGACTGTAACTGTGTCATACATTGATTGATTTTAAAAATACCTGACACAAATGTTTAGCACATCAAGCTGATGTGTCGTGTGCAAGACTCACGTCCCTACCTCAAAGGTCAAGGTCACACTTAGAGTTTGAAGGTAATGGAATATTGTATGCATTGCTATTCTGTCATGCATGAAAGGATTTTAAAATGACATGGCACAATTGTTGAGCACGTGGAGAGGACACAGAGTGTGAGAAACATCTCTTTCGGGGGCATTTTTCACTTGTGGGGGAAGGCTCTTGTTTATTCTAAATTAAAAAAAGATAGTGCAGTGTATCAGCAAATGGTTTTATTACAGAAATGTGAAACGATAAGACAATGTTCTTTTAACCAGCTTCTTGATAATCTCTATAAAACGTAAACATATTTTGTTTGCATCAAGTGCTGTTCGGCACGATATAGTCGGCAGTACTTAAAAGTACCTTTAGCCGCTGTATATGGTAATGTGGCATGAAGCAGCACTATATGAGATGAATGACAACCACACAGAGAAGCGGTATTCAGATATCCAAACAACCTGTCTAGACAGAAAAATGTATAAAAATCTACTAAGACAACGTATCTAAATGCTTAAAAATACCTTGAATTATACCATTCTAAATCTAAATATATACGTTACTTCATACACTTGCTACTCTATAATACTACTATCAGACTAATATACTACTGCTGCGACTACTGCTAAGCTTTTTCTGTTTGTAGAGTGATAAAGAACTGTGTACACTGTATATTGTAATGTCTAAGTCAGCAAGTCCATCCGGCAAGTTCCCTTGTGCAACTGAACTAATAACTACATTGTACATACTTGCCGTAATTATGTAACCGTCTTTACAGTACCAAATATTGTATGCTCAGATATAAATTAAATTTGCAGTTTTGAGGCCCTCTCATCGACAAAAAAAACCATCATATTGTCCCGTGCTCTCGCTATATGACGACATCGACGCTGCAATCTATTCGTTAATTGCAGGATGATAATCTTAAATAGTTTTAGTAAACAAGAGGGCCATGATGGCCCTATATCGCTCATCTGACTACCATTTGCTATAATAAAAGGGGTCATGATTCTAACATAATTCGTAGAGTTCCACTACACAATGCTAAGTAACATTTCAAATATCTATTATCTGCCTGTCGGCCTTGTTTTTTTAAAAAGTTTTCCCTATTTAAGCCTATGTGAAATCGAGTGCTTTCCCCCCTCCCGAGATGGGTTAATTTTGACCAGGGGCATAATTTGAACAATCTTGGTAAAGGTCCACTAGACAATGCTACATGCTAAATATCTCAGCTCTAGGCCTTGTGGTTTCAGAGAAGAAGATTTTAAAGTTATTCCTACATGAGCCTATGTAAAACCAAGTGACCCCCGGGCGGGGTCAATTTTGACCCGGGGCTTATAATTTGAAGAATCTTAGTAATGGTCTACTAGACAATGCCACATGCTACATATCTAAGCTCTAGGCCTTGTGGTTTCAGAGAAAAAGATTTTTAAAGTTTTCCTATATAAGCCTATGTAAAACCAAATGACCCCCGGGCGGGGTCAAATTTGACCCAGGGCTCATAATTTGAACAATCTTGGTAGAGGTCCACTAGACAATGCTACATGCCAAATATCTAAGCTCTAGGCCTTGTGGTTTCAGAGAAGAAGATTTTTAAAGTTTTTCCTATATAAGCCTATGCAAAACTAAGTGACCACCCGCGCGGGGTCAATTTTGACCCGGGGGTCATAATTTGAACAACCTTGGTAGAAGTCCACTAGTTAATGCGACATTTAACGTTATAACAACTTTGATAGAGCTTCATGCAAGAAACATCCCTGCAAAGTTTTATCATTATTGGCCCAGTGGTTTCAGAGGAGATGTCGTTTGAAGGAAATGGTGGGCGGACGGACGGACAGACGGACGGACGTACGTACTTACCAGACGGACTTTGTGAGGTTATCCATGATCTTTCTTTGATCTATTTCAACCCCACAATACAATTATTTAACCCCACAATGCCATTTTTAACCCCATAATGACGGAATGAACTCAAAGAACCTCACAATGCTAAGTTGTACTCAAACCCTAACCCCGTAATGTCTACTGGGCATGTACTGACAGACGTAAGACGGACCCCGGACGGAAAGCGATCCTAATAGCTCACTCTGGCACTTTGTGCCAGGTGAGCTAAAAAGGCAGGTTCATTGTAGGCGCTTGGTAGTTCAAGCGTTTTGATAACATTGCTACATTTACCGGATTAGATGGTAAAGGGTTTATTTCGGGGTTTATTCATTATGTAACTTCGGTAAAGGTAAAATATACCCTGTCATTTTGTAGAAGTGTTCTCCATACACTGTCCAGTTGTGTTAGTGTGTATGTATTATATATATATATATATATATGCACGGAAGTTAAGTCATTGTATAATGAATGGTATCCCAAACGCTCATGCATATTGTTTGCTGTCCCTTTACTTTCAGTTTTATGTTTTACTTGGGCAATTTTCAAGTATTGAAACAGTTTTCAGTCCGTCTCAAATCATCAAATGAGTGTGGCTATCAAAGTTAAATAAGTTGTAAAGAGGCATTTGATTGTGTTAATCAAATACCTCTTTACAACTTTATTTAACTATGATAGACAAACATTATAGAAGTTACACAAGGATTCGGTAGAACATGTATGCTAGTTACTTATAAAATCTTTATTTTCATAAATCAGTTTCTTAAACAAAAATGTGATACAGCTAAATACAAACTGCACAGAGGTAATGATCAAGTTGCTTGATAATAGACCAAACTATTACTTCCTCTCTATCTGGGGTCATCACCTCTCAAGTTCCTCCGGAGAAATTCATTTTAGGCCACACCAAATTAATAAGTTGGTCATCGGGATTTTTTCAAAAAAACTGTGAGGCGGCGAGCGAAAATATAATTTTAATATTTGTTTTTGTTTTGAAGAAATTTTGGAGTGAGCGAAGAGCGAATAAATATATATAGCCTTTTTGTTCACATTTAATAGCAAATTTAATTAATAAGAGTCAAATTTTAGGGAAAAATCATTTCTCCCTGAGCTGAAAATAGGGAGAAGTTTGGAGTCTACCAGGAGAAGTGACGGATACTGATATATTTGTCTTAGTTTGTTTCAAAGTGAATTAGTTCTAATATTACTTAATCATAAATGGTTGTGTGATAAGTCAGGAGATTGACCATTATTATGAGACTTCATCCAGATAAAGGAGTTTTTTTATAGACTGATTTTCATGCATTTTTATTGTTTGAACATTATATTTACAACATACATGTTATTTGAATAGTAATCATGCACAGTTACAGCCAAAAACCACTTTCCGCAACACAATCATTTCCATAGTTGGCCCTGTTTGAATGCCATATTAATAGGTAACAAACAATATGATAGGTGTTGTACAATCAGTAAGATGTCAACACAATATGTACCGGTAGTCAAAACGGTATTAAAGGAAATAAAACAAAAGTAAATTCCATTTTATTGGCAAAATATTTTGTGAAAACTAGCTGAAGGGTATTACAGTCCATTCTTCAACAAGTTAAACTGGAAAGTCTAAGGTATGAAGCGCATTTTTGTAAGCTAAAATTACAGCTGAAACAAAAAGTGAACCTATTTTCGGACAGACGCTTACGCGGATACGCCAATTTTCAAAGCATTTTCCAACAGCTCCAAACTTTTTTTAATCCTAGAGGTAAAGCCGCAGGTGTCACGAGATAAAAGAATGCCGCCGAAACTATCATGTTTGTTTGATCTTAGAGAAGCACGTGTCATTAAAAAGAGAGAACTATTTTGACAGTTTGAAACATGTACACGAACCTTTTGACTTCGGATTATAATTTTTTTACAATAGTTTGGAAAAGATAATGTTTTAAGTACATGTAAGTGTAAGATTCTTTTATTTTTGATGATAAAATATATTTGTTTCTATTAATATAGATTGTGTGTTGCTGGGTTGTTTATGTCGATCAGACAGCACGCTAAGTTGTTGATTGTGGAGTCTTTGAAGTCGGGAATTTTCGAAAATTTTCAACATATTTCTATCTTAGTTTTGATAAATAAAAGTTAATCAGTAAAAAGATATAACCAAAGGTCAAGTCACGACCCAAATGCGGACATAGCTAAACACTGTGTCCAGTCACAACAATTCATGGTGACAACGTCACCGTGACCGGACATCCCAAGTACGGGTGTTCCGAGGTATTCTTTGGACAACTATATTGTTTCCGGACGGAGTAAAATCCGTTATCTTACCATGAAAATGCGCGACTTTGCTCTTTGTCAATAGCGACCCCAAAAAATATAACCGATTATTTTCTTAAGGTGCGGGCGGGAGCCAATAATAAAAAAATAATATTTTTTTTGTGTTTTAGAAAAAAAACGTGCGGCAATCCCGATGACCAACTTATTAATTTGGTGTGGCCTTAGTTCAGTTTAAAAAAAACATTTGTTAGTACAGTATACTTCTTTGACTGGAAAAAAAACAGATGCACCAGTAGAAACAGAATCTGACAAAATACGCATGTAAATATTTTGAACATTTTTGATTATGTAGTAGATAAGGTTTGGCTGATGTTTACCATGCACATTTTATTAAGAAACCTGTCCCAGTGCCCATCTCCCAGTTGGGTGTTTAAGTCATGCTTCCAAAAAATGAGCGGCGACTTTGATCTTTGCATTTTAATTCGTTTTGTACGAAAGCATGATTTATATTACGCCATAGCCTTAAAGAAGCACTCCCTAAAACTGGTGTCGAATCATACAACTCCAATAAAAGGGTGGATGCAATTTATTACAGAAGCCTTTAAATTGATTAATTGTGGTAAAATGAAGCATTTTTAGCCATAGGTTCTTCTTTGAAATTATATTAATTTATCATTTTACGTTCATTGAACACATAACCTATGTTTCTAGAATAAATTATAATCTGCTAGATGTAGGGAGTGCCTCTTTAAACATAAATAGAACGCTGTTCATACCGACAATGTCTTGAAGTACCGCCAGATGCACTTGCACAGATAAAACACTCCTGATCAGTAACTGTTATCAATTTGCAATCATTGGCATGTGACTAGACTATGTTGTGTTAAGTTTCAATATTCAATTAATCATATTTTGATGCAATCATGTTTTCTATTGTTTTTTATTTATATCTAATAATTTACGTTTAGAAGGACATACTCTATTACTGACGCCGAACTAAATAACCTCCAAAACATAAATAATATGATCTTTGGAAGTATCATTACTTTACCTGAAAGCTAAAGCTATAAAGTCCAGTTAGTATCGGTAAAATCCGCATTTAAAATTATATTGCGGTACCGTAAACCGTTCAATACTCTATGTAAACTTATTGCGGTACCGTAAACCGTTCAATACTCTATGTATGTTGTTGTACAATAAAAGAGTGGATGCGATTTACTACAGAAGGCCTTGGTTGTGATAATTTGTGCTAAAATCGGGCATTTTTCGATATATGTTGTTCTTTAAAATTTTGCATAATTCAACACATCATTTATGTTTCGGGGAAATAATCTAAGGAAAGTCTCTTTAAGTGCAAACAATAATGTGTAAATACAATGCATTTATGCATATTCAATTTTATTTTCAACAAAATGGCCAAAACTGTCACAAAATACGTCCGTCAAGGAGGCATAACTCAGTCTCTGACAGTTCATTGATTTTGTTAGACCTGTTAGAACTATAGAGCGGACAAGGTTAAAGGGACACACCCTGACTGGTGTCCGACTATATAATCTCCAAAATATAAATAATAGATACTTTGGAAGTAATATAACTTCACCTAAAAGTTTCAGCTATATATTCCCAGTCACTGTCGTTAAAATCAGCGGTTTAAAGTATACTGCAGTACAGTAAAAACAAAAATAATATCAAACAGGGAATGCCACATACCAAAAACGCAGCCTCCCCAAAACGAGCCCCATAGCACCCAGAAGTGCACACCACCACCAACACACACACACACACACACACACACACACACACACACACACAATCATGTACACACACACACATACACTACCAACACACACTAGCATACAAAGCAAACACACGAGGACAAAACAGAAAGGTATTCATTCATAAAACAGGCAGACAACCGTGAATTGCAGTCTGTCGTTTACAAATTCCATGCACCGCCTTTCCATTCGTAACATTTGATTGGTGCAAAAAGTAGGTCAAAACCCAGCTTATACAGCTTACGCCGAATATTAAAAGTTGGTGCACAAAATATAGCAATGTTCTCTAACAAATCGCTACGTCTAGCTTTATGCCAAATATCTAAGCTCTAGGCCTTGTCTTTTCAGAGAAGAAGATCTTTTAAGTTTTTCCTATATAGCCTATGTAAAACTAAGTGACTCCCGGGTGGAGTCAATTTTGACTTGGGGGTCAAGATTTGAACAACCTTGGTAGAGGTTCACTAGAATTCTTTGAACAATTTTGGTACAACTTCATGCAAGGAACATCCCTGCATATATAGTTTCATCAACATTGGCCCAGTGGATTCAGAGGAAATGTCGTTTGAATCAAAATGTTGAACGAACGACGGCTGACGGACGATGGACAATGCTCACCCTGGCACAGCCAGGTGTGCTAATAAACTATTTTTTGACCGGAAAATAGCATAACAAGAACAACGATTTTCAATATATCTAATATGATTTGATTGCCAACATTTAAAGTATTGATGTTGGCCGCCCTATGGGCCTGGTCCGCCCGGTCTGTGATGTACGCAATTACAGTGGTTATCGACACAGTGCAGGTCATGTTGATCTTGGCATGGAAGTCCATCACAATCATTTCTTTGATTGCAGGTTCTAGCTGTAAAAAACGCACATAAATTGAAAATTATGTCCGGGATATTGCAGTTATACTCAGTGCATTTAAAAGCGCAATATTCTAAAATATGCTATTTCATTCAGTTTGAAGAGGGTTTTTTTACCAAAATCTGACAGCCAGCATCTTCAACTTTTTTTCGAAAAAATAATAGAATCAAACTTTTTTTGCAAATTTGATTTAAATTATTATTCCACTTATAAGAGTTTTGTCAAGCCGCTTGCGAAAGCTCGATATAGTTGTCCAAATGGCTGTTCGTAGTATGTACGTGCGTGCGTCAGTGCGAGCGTGCGTCCGTGCGTGCGTCCGAGTTTAGCTTGTCCGGGTTGTAACTTATACATGGATCAAGGGATTCTTAAATAACTTGGCACAAATGTTTACCATCATGAGACGGAATCTCATGCACATAGCCAGGTCCCTAGGTCTTAGGTCAAGGTCACACTTAGAGGTTAAAGGTCAAACTCAAGAATGACTTTGTCCGGAGCATATCTTCTTCATACATGGAGGGATTTTGATGTCATTGGTACAAATGTTCACCACCGTAAGACGAAGTGTTATGCGCAAGAACACGGTCCCTAGTTCAAATGTCAAGGTCACACTTTTAGGCCAAAGGTCAAATGCAAGAATAATTCAAGAATTACTTTGTCCGGAGCATATCTTCTGCATGCATGGGGGAATGTTGATGTTACTTGGCATAAATGTTCATCACCATGAGACAGATTGTCATGCGCAGGTCCCTATGTCTAAGGTCAAGGTCACACTTAGAGGTAAAAGGTCAAATTCAAGAATATCGTTGTCCGGATAAATGTTCACCACCATGAGCTACCCTTGTTTTTAGAATTATCTTCCCTTTCTTTTTACTATAAATAGCTTCTATTGTAACTTTTTTATCCTTTGCCGTAGAGAAAAAAGAGACCACTTTTCTGTGGATCAACATGCATGTTACATCCAATATTTTGTTGTTTTTTTACCTATCTCTACTTGGTAAGGAGTTAGTCCTTTTGACAGCTGGCGGCTCGACATGTCGCACGTGAGCATCTTGTTTCGTGTAAGAAAACTACACCACAAGACCATAGTCAACGGAAAGAACAATTACAATCTATACAACTGTTTTGTCCCATAAAATTGTTAAAATTAGAAAAGTTGACTTCAGAAATATTGCGTTTTTAAATGTACTGAGCATATATAAAGGTATCTCTACATAGTATACAATGCGATGTACACATGTAACTTGTCCATGTATTACAGAGGCATTCCCTCAAACTGGTATCAGATCAATAACTTCAAAATCATAAATTATAATCGAATACTTGCAAGTTCTATAACCTGGAGTATTAAGCTGTGTATTGATAAAATCAGCAGTATTGTTAAACATTCAATAATCTATGTAAAGTAACTTTCCAATAAATGAGTAGATAGCGATTTATGACAGGTGTCTTTGTTGATTGTTTCTGTTATAACAAGCATTTTTATATACATTTTAGTATTTCTTTATCATTCTATGTTTTAAAATAGCGAAATGAGAATATGTACTCTTATAATAAATCTATGTGAAATGAAGCTTTCGTGAGATTTTTAAAACAGTGAAGGGTGAAATTCGCAAAAATAACGAAAGTCAAATCATCGCTAATATCATCCAGTTTACAGTATATTTATCATTTTGGAGTGCTCACAGAAAATAATGAATCCGTAAGTCAGTATTGCATGTCGTGGCCTATCAACCTATACATCTGAAAACTACTTTACCTGGCAAAGTAATAATTGAGCATATTAGCACCGAATTAAGAAAAAGTTACATTATACATCCTGTAACTTAGTTTACCTGCCCCTGTGTTATCTGTAGCATGATAGACGCACTCACAATTACCCTCATGACAAGCTGGGTGCGTATTGTTATGACATTGTATCACTTCGTGACCGCAATGATGGGTGCCCGCACATTGATCTGGTGGTGGTTGAGAATACACAAAAGCTGTAAAAGTGTACATTGGAAATTGGTACGCTGTAAACAGTTTCGAAGACAATGTTTTAGGTTTTCATAATGAATAATAGCTTAAATAATATCAAATAGAAAAGGGTTTTTGACTAAAACTAATTATAACTCGACCTCGATATTTTGCCTGAAGTGCACACATAGTTAACTCTACTGTTCAAAATCACTCGTTAAAGCTGCTCGCTCTCAGTTGCCGTTGAAAAAAATAAAATTTTCAGAAATGACATACTTAAACATAAATTTTATACTAAAGTCTAGAATCAACAATAGAAGTAAAATTCTAGGTAGGATTTGCAAAAATCGATTGAAAATGCTGGTTTTACGGCACCGCTACACTTTCTGTTTTTATTAGTATTTCAAAAGTTCAGTCAATTTTACAGGTGGTCAGTTTAACTTACTACCGCTCCTTGGAAGAATATTCCGTAACAAACTACAAACTTTCTTTTTAAAGAGGCACTGTCGGTAGCAGGGTTCGAACTCATGACCCTTAATCAATGAAAGGTTACGGTGATTTCGAGGCAACGACTCTCAACTGCGCAACTACTGATATACGTTTGGAAATTCAAAAATATCCCTTTTATGCGAGATGTCGCGTTTTCACGGTAGTTTATATGAAATTAAAGTTATGTTTTAAACCCAATTATAATGCCTCCGCTATGTGTATAATTATTCTAAAAGAGAAAAAACATGTACCTTTTTCAATCCGTTTTCCCGTTCTATTAATATACTTATAGTTTAGAGCTTTAACACTTTTTAACGTAATAATTTTTTTCTCTTATTTTTTCACATATTTTTTCTCCGATGCTAATTTATATGCCAAATGCACATAGTAATTTTTATAGTAATTTAGTAACTTGAACAATGTGAGTATAAGAATATTTTAGTATCATAAAATAGTACAATAACTCACCCAGTGTAGCTACCACTAATAATGCAAACAGAAATTTCATTTCGTACAGTTTAGACTGAGGTTTTAATGGGAACCGAAAACGGCAGTGGTCTTTTATACCTTTCTTTTAACTGCGCCGCCATTGTCCAATATGTTAATTTCACATAACCTTGCCATAAGTGTTTCATTTATCTATCACCACACCACGCTTTGACGTGATTAGTTTTTATATCACCCACAAAGTCAGCAAATTAGTTATACATTTTACTCTATGTCCTAAAATGAATTTAACCTAATTGAAGAATTATCTAAAGAAAGGAAATGAAGTCGAAAAGTGAATCGTTAGCATTTAAAGACTTAAAGTTTACGCCTGCCATCCATACTTGACGCTACGCATTCATTTAACCATCTGAAATTTGTTTTTAAACTGATAAATTTAATCAAACTAAGGCAAAGTCAATGTCCGCGATATGCAGATTTTATTACTTTCTTTTTAGCTGACATGAAGTGCCAGAGTGAGCTATTAGGATAACGGTCCGTCCGTCGTACGGCGTACGTCGTACGTTCGTTAACAATTTCCTTCAAGGATATCTTCTCTGAAACCAATAGGCCAATAATGATATAACTTGGCAGGAATGTTCCTTGCATAAAGCCCTTTCATAGTTGCTCAAATAATTCCATTCCATGCAGAACTCTGGTTGATATGGTAAGGAAAAATACAGAAAGGAAAAACTTTAAAAAAATCTTCTTCTCAAGAACAGGAAGGCATAGAGCTTAGATATTTTAGCATGTGGCATAATCTAGTGGACATCTACCAATATTATTCAGATTATGACCCCCGGATCAAAATTGACTCTGCCGGGTGGGGGGTGGGGGGGGGGGGGGTCTCTTGTTTTTTCATAAGTCATAGCATGTGGCATAACCTAGTGGACCTCTACAAAAATTGTTCAAATTATGACCCCGGGTCACTAGTTTTTACATAGGCTTAATGTAGGAAAAACTTTTAAAATCTTCTTCTCTGAAACAACAATGCCTAGCTTAGATATTTAGCATGTGGCATAACATATTGTACCTTAACCAAGACCGTTCAAGTTATGATCCCCGGGTTAAAATTGAAGCCACCCGGGGGCACTTGTTTTTATATGAGATGAAGTTAATGTTTTACAACGGTTACATTCTTCCAATATTCGACTATTGTTGTACCATTTGGGGTAAAGGCAATACAAAATGTGTACAAAAAAATAAATAAATTGCAAAAACGCATAGCAAAACTTATTTTAAATCAACCTGTTAAATCCCATTCTTCAGATTTACTAAAGGAATTGCATTGGTTGTCTTTTTCGGACAGGTGCAAATACCACACTGCGCTGCTCGTTTATAAGATTTTTAACAATATGGCTCCAACATACATGTCAGAATCAATATCGTTTTGCCAAAATGATTCACATAGTCTGCGTTCTACATCTCGCAAAGATCTTATACTACAAACAAAACCTAGGACTAATTTATACAAAGACTCATTTTCCTATTATAGTTTTAAAGTATGGAATGATATTCCAATGGAGTTGAGATTATTGAAAATACAGTCTTTTAAACGAAATTACAAAAATTATCTTTATAACAAAATGTAGAAATTACTTACATATACAACTTTGCACTGGTTATTTAAGTATCTAAGTAATGACATTAGATTAATTATATAATTCATAATATTATTTGCATTTGAGTGTCTGTCGTAGAGAGGATGATGTTTATTATATAAACGTATCTAATATGTTATTAATATTAGTATATTAATTTAGTGTGTATGATTTGTGGTGTATGTGTGGTTTAAATGTATGTATGTTATGTTTCCTTTTCTCTTTTCTTTTCTTGTTCTGAAGGCCATATGAAAATAAGTTATGTTTTGAATGATTATGATTCATAATATACCTTTTATGTAACCTTCGTAAAATAAAGTTATTATTATTATTATTATTATTATTATTATTATTATTATCTTCTTCTCTGAAAGCACAGGGCCTAGGGCTTAGATATTTAGCATGTGGCATTACTTGGTGACTTTCTACCAAGATTGTACAAATCATGACCCCCGTGTCAAAATTGACTCAACCCTTGGGTCTCTAGATTTTACATAGGCCTATAATAGGATAATCATGAGCCCGAGGTCAAAATTGACCCTATCTGCTATTGATGATCTTCTATTATGCACATGGTAACCAGGTGAGCCATATAGGGCCACATTGGCCCTCTTGTTTAATGTGATGTTTAAATCAATTCCTACAATTACTTCCCACCAAACATAGAACCTTGGTAATAAAATGTTCAATTTTCAGTTTTCAAAGGGCAGGACAGACAGAATTCCGCTCTAGCTTTATTTGATGTTGGTGCACAGAATATAGCAATGTTCTTTAACAAATCGCTATTGACGGCCAGTAATTGTTATACCATAACTTACCCCGGCCGGACACGTTTTGAAAAAGGCTTATAGCTTTAGGTAACCCTATACTTAAAAGTTAAAATACATTTTATACATTATGACCTGCATGAGGGAACAATGTCACATATTTTTGTATCTGTCTTCAGATTTTTTTTACACTCTAAAATATGATGTAATGATATATATCCAACCATACATAAATGGTCTTAAAATTGAAACAATTTTTTTTCTCAAAATTTGTGAGATAGTTTCTCCCAGCAGGAAATTTTGTATATAAATACGATATTGTTTTTTAGTTAACACTAGCTGCAAGTCGTGTCAAAAACTTTAATAACTGACATTTTATTAAACTTAGTTACTTTTTTTTTTTTAAGTGATGCGAAACGTATTGTGTTCATTTTATTTGTTTTGAGCGTGATAAGGCCTTTACAAACATAAGTAGGTTTACATTCTTTCTTAACATCGTCGGAAAGATATAAATAAACCTTCAAGATTTTGGCAAATACTCTCCACCTTAAAGCTGCTCGTTCAAAGTTTTCGATGAAAAATATTAATTTCTCCAAAATAATATTATAAAACGTAAAATTAGAATCATCAACACAAGTAAAAATCTAGGTAGCAATTTGAGAAAAACTGTTGAAATGTTGGTGAGCTTAGTTTTGATATTACACTTTATTATTCTGAAAGCAACAATCACGTTAGCTTGTTTCTTTGTATATTCTATGACCGCGATGTTAAAGTAAAGTAAACGATAGATAAGTGAATATGGGCGACTTCTTTAAAGTGACATTATGCGCATCTTACTGCACATAGTGTACTTTTGGTGATAGTTTTATAAAAGCAATTTTTGATTGCTGTGCATTTAAATGCGTTAAATTAATGATTATGCCGCATTAGTACTTGAAGTTGGTGCTTTAGATATAAAAATATCGGACTGATAAAATGATAGTTGATTGTGTCGTTTTTGATGTTGGTAGAGATTTTGACAGTGGAAGGGAAGCAACTCCTGCATGCAGTTGCTCTTTTATTAAATTGGCTCTCCAAGTCAAATAAGAAAATCAATATTTGGAAAGTTATTTTTACATACTGGTAGCGGGAAGAGTTTAGTGTGTATGGGGTTAAACGCTATTATTTCCTCTACGCTTTTGTATACACACCATTTTCAGCTGGATTTTTACTTGAAAAAAAATGCTCATAATGTCGCTTTAAATGTAATGGGTAGGCATTATAAACACCTAACTACAGCATAACAAGAACAGCAATTTTCAATATATTTAATATGATTTGATTGCCTACATTTTAAGCATTAATGTTGACCGTCCTGTGGGCCCAGTTTGCGTGGTGGTATGCAGTTACAGAGGCCATCAATACAGTGCATGTTGTGTTGATCATGGCATGGAAGTTCATCACAATCATCTCTTTGATAACAGGCTCTAACTGTAAAAAACGCAAATTGAAAATTATGTCCGGGATATTGCAATTATATAAAAGTATATCAACCAATACAATGCGATGTAAGCTTATACTATAAATTGGGAATTCTAACCGTGACAAACATTTCGTGATTTGTGAAAAGACGTGCGTAAATTTTAAAATCGCAAAATGAGATTTATCTTAAAATAAATACATGTATATATGAAAAAAAGCTTTCGTGAGATTTTTAAATCAGCGAAGGGTAAAATTCGCGAAAATAACGAAAATCAAATCACCGCGAATATTGCCCAATTAACACTTTTTTAGCATTTTGGAGTGCTCACAAAAGTTATGAACATTGGGTCGTGGTAAATCACCATATACGGCTGATAACAATTTTATCTGGCAATTTGAAAGTAAAAATTGAGCATGAGCACCGAATTTAGAAAACGTTACGTAATACATCTACATCCTGTAACTTTTTTTTACCTGCCCCTGTGTTATCTGTAGCGTGATAGACGCACTCACAATTACCCTCGTGACATGCTGGGTGCGTGTTGTCATGACAGGTTATCACTTCGTGACCGCAATGATGGGTGCCCGCACATTGCTCTGGTGGTGGTTGCGCATACACAAAAGCTGTAAAATTGTACATGATGTGAACAGTTTTGAAGACAATGTTTCAAGTTTTCATAATGAATAATAGGTTAGATAATATCAAATGGAAAAAGGCTTTTTAATCATTTTACTAAAACTGATTATACTTCTCAACCTCAATTTTTTTAATTCTTCTTCAAGCAAACACAAAGTTAACTGTGCTGTGCAAAATAGTCTCCTTTACTGTTTCATAGTATCATAAAATAGTACAATAACTCACCCAGTGTAGCTACCACTAATAATGCAACCAGAAATTTCATTTTGTACAGTTTGGACTAAGGTTTGATGGAAACCGAAAACGAGAGCAGCCTTATATACCTCTTTTTACTTTGTCTCCACTGTCCAATATGTTTATTTCACATAACCTTGCCATCAGTGTCTTATTTATCAATCACGATGACCACGCTTTGACGTGATTTGTTTTTTTTTACAAATAAGGCATCCATATATGTGTACGTCTTACACTGTGTCCTAAAATGAACTTAACCGAATTGAAGAATTATCCAAAACAAAGGAAATGAATGTAAAAAGTGAAGTGTTGGCATGTAAAGCCTTAAAGCTGCTCACTCACAGATGTCTTTGAAAATATTCAACTTTCAACAATGATAAATGAATACATAAACCGTTGGACTTATGGCTAAAGTCAACAATTTAAGTAAATATCTAGGTAGAGATTTGCAAAAATCCATTTTAATTGTTGGTGAACTTGGTTTAATGGCACTGCTACACTATATGTTTTAATTGGAATTTCAAAAGTGTTTGCAACGCTTTATAATTTGGTAGCGTAAAGTTTCATATTTACACATATACTTCACATGAATGTATGCTGGAACCTTTTTCTTTGACTATTGGTTCTAAAATATTTTATTTTCACAGAGTTTGGTGAACTTTATTTTTTCACAAAAAATCTGAGAGCGAGTAGCTTTAAAGTTTATACCTCTCATCAATCCTTCATGGTGCGCATTCATTTAACAATTTAAATATGGAAAAAGTCAATATCCGCGATATGCGGGCCTAAAGATATCACATCTACATGACCTTTGGAGTTTAATGACTTTATTTCTAATGTTATGTTCCTACAATTATTTTGAAAAATAATTTTAGGTTGAATGAACCTTGGCAATAATATGGTCAATTGTTAGGATTCAAAGGTCAGGACAGACAGACAGACATACTTCAGTAGGAAATGGTAATAAGATGAAGCATTATATAACAATAATGGCAAGATGTTTCAATCATTACATACATATTCGTTGACAATGAAATTTACACCAATACCAGGGATAACACAGAAAAGAGACAATGAAATTCCTCTTTTTCCTTTGTGGTCCCATTCCATTTGCAGGGGATGGAACGTAGCCCCGTTTCTTCAGAGGGTTAAGCGACGAACCTGTATCTGCCGAGGAAAAATGACGGACAGTGCTTTCTGAAAGTGAAAGTAGAGCCACATGTTAACGTGTAAATAGACTTGAGGCATACTTTCAAATCTTTGAGTACTTTCATCAGGTGAAGAAATACATAATCGGTGCCATGCTTGTGCATTGTTTACAACGATCGATGTTTACAAATGCAAAAAGATCGACTCTCGGTATGTTTTCGTCATTTCCAAGCAAAAAACAACGGCTCTGTACTCTGTTATCGTTGCAGCTAAAGCCACTGTTAATTGTTGTGCCGGTGACAGTGGCAAGCTAAGCTTAAACGAAAAGCCATTTGTAGATTATATATTTCTTCACCTGATGAAAGTACTCAAATATTTGAAAGTATGCTACAAGTCTACTTCACGTCAAAATGTGGCTCTACTTTCACTTTCAGAAAACACTGTCCATTTTCCTCGGCAGATACAGGTTCGTAGCTTAACCCTCTGAAGAAACAGGGCTACCCCCCCCCCCCATCCCGATTTGATGTTTTTGTTTTTACAAACTTGACTTTCAACAGTATCCGAATTGTCTTTATCTGAGTCATATAGTTAGAAGATAAAGGTAGCACGTTAGAAGAAGGAACTAAAGTTGCTGGCCAAATGGAAGTCAACCCAACCCTAATGAAAATGCAAGGTCAAAGACATTGAAAGATGCGAACTTTTTTATTGTTACAAGTAAGTATTAAAATGTTTGGGAAAGTCAACATATACATGAATGAACATCACCTGAACACTTTTGGTACAGGTTAATATAGGAATCTGGTCTGAAACATATTTGAAAAGAAATGGTATTAGAGTAAACGATAATTAAAGGTTGCTATAGGAAGATACAAGGGATAGCTCTGCCAACCTTGGACCATTTGATTTCAAATTAGCATGACATTACTCTCATAAAAATTCCTTTGTAATAATATTGCTTCAAAGCAAATGTTTAAAATTTTACTAGATTATCACAGTCGCCTGAATGTAGTGCTGATGAAGCTATATAACTTAAAAATCATGCTAGAATGTAATTAGACTTTTCTGTAAAATTATTTTGCAATCTAACCAATGACTTCAAAGTCTAAGATTTCTTGTAAAAATATTTTATATACGTTTTTGTAAATAGATGATTCCCTTGCACAGCTAATATTGACCAAGGGACATGATTTGAACAATGAGACAATGGGGCTATACGTTTCATCATGTATGTGTGTCGGGGGGCATTCGTTTCATCGCCCAGGTGAAATCCGGGACGCTATCAGCAAACATTTAGAACGAAATTAACAAAACTTGGTATTTTGGAAATAGACTTTTATTTAAAAAAGTATGTATGATATAACAGAATTTAAGACCAAATCGAATTGCCTTTTAAATCTGATATTGTAACAGTGAAATGCAGTTTGAAACTGGCTTCTAAAACCTTGCAATAGCCGTGGAGTATTTCTCTGTTTGAAATACTGCTGCAGAAAACAGCATTTGTCTCATTGTTCAAATCATGTCCCTTGGTCAATATTAGCTCTGCAAGGGAATCATCTATTTACAAAAACGTATATAAAATATTTTTACAAGAAATCTTAGTAAATGTTTTTGTATTTCGTTTGATTAACGTGGGTGGTCTTTTTGTCCTACTTTCGCTTTATTGCATGTTGTAAACAGTCAGAGATATACGTTGCACATCATTAGAAGTAAAGTTCTTTCAACTATAATTCAAAATAGGCATGCTTATTCATGTACAATCTATTTACAGCCTCTTTCTGGGAGACTTCTGGAAAATTACAAGAAATTTGAAAACTGGAAAACCTACTTTCCTTTTTGAAAAAACAATATGGTCACATTCGATGCAGTATGTCATATTTATCCTTTTAGAAGCTTAAAGAAAGTTCGATTTGGCCTTTGTAATGGACATTTAAAGCAAGCCTTTTTTTACATCATGATCAGCAATCTTTGGCCTCAACATCTATCGATTTCGATGAAAATTTTGAAAAGTGGCCTGGGCACTTTCGGTTTCTATTCGTGAAAGCTTCCACCTGACCAAATTCAACCTCCAATAACTTCAAAACTTTGAATCATTTAGGGTGGAAACAAAAAACCGAGTGAAGGTTACATATAACCCTTGACTAACGGCCTATTCATATAATTTCATAACGTAACGAAAACGACTTTCCCTGGTATGAATGCGTTTGACTTCGTTATAAAAAACATGTCATCCGCCATTTTCTAAAGTATTCTCTCGTCTTTTCTCACTTAAACCACGTTTACACTCACTATACACCTATCCCCCTGGTTTATATTCCATATTAACTTAATAATCTGCTATAAGCAAATGATTTTTTTACTTATTTTTCGAATAAAATGGACTGTGACATTACATAGCAAAGCTCCGTCCTGAACACAGGTTTCTGTATATTTCAGTGCCACATCTTGTATGTAGGCTTGACAAACTGTAAGCCCGCTTGATGCCATACTATGTAAATAAACAACAAACTATAAGCCCGCTTGATGCCATACTATGGAAATAAACAACATACTATAAGCCCGCTTGATGCCATACTATGGAAATAAACAACAAACTATAAGCCCGCTTGATGCCATACTATGGAAATAAACAACAAGCCATAAGCCCGCTTGATGCCATACTATGGAAATAAACAACAAACCATAAGCCCGCTTGATGCCATACTATAGAAATAAACAACAAACCATAAGCCCGCTTGATATCATACTATAGAAATAAACAACATACTATAAGCCCGCTTGATGCCATACTATAGAAATAAACAAACTTCGCAGTGCTATTTTGCGATAAATTGCTTATTTCTATCATACAGACCTATTACCTGCAAGAAAACTGTCAGTTTATAATGGAACACTCAAATACTACATACATAAATAAATACCATATGTTCTATTGACAGGGACAAAAAAAATATTGTCACATACATGTAACTCTGGATTTAGATTGTGTAGATAATGCGATCTTGTCAAGAAAAGTAGGTTATCAAATAGAAGCGTAAGTCCATAGTCCTGATGGTAACGTGAAAGTACAAATTTTAAGGTCAGCAGATGTCATGTTTTCACACGACTTAATACAAAATGGAAAATGTGCTTATGACCTTGAATGACTTCGTGAGTACTTTTATGCTGACGATGTTATTGTACTCTGCTCACACTTCCACCTTTTATGTTAAGTTGTTGTTGTACAATTAATTTGTGGATAGAGATTTATTACATAATGTATCTGGTATGTTGTCTTTGTATGCTAAAATGAGGCAATTTTCGGTAAATGTTATTCTTTAAAAATGTTATTGTTTATCATTTAAGTTCTTTGAATACATTATTTATGTTTTGAGAATATAATCTACTATAATTATTGAGTGCCCCTTTATATTGAAGAACAACATATTAAAATGCCTCGTTTTAGCACAAATAATCAACATAAAGGCATTCTGTAATAAATCACTGTTTGACCACCGGTAACAAACTGATCTTTTATAGAAAATCTTCAACCTATGTTAGACAGCTTGATTACCTGGTCCGGAATGGTGCCAGATCAGACAATTTTTTTAGAAATATATTATTTGTTCAAGTCGTATCAGTTATATCTAATATATATCCATTGGCATACTATTAAATCAATATGGCTTACTTTGTCTTCTTTTTAAAAAAAAATTCTAACGACCTGTCTATCTGGGCTTAAGCAGTATTCTTTGTGAACTTCGTGCGTCACCAAACGTATTCCAATGCCGTAAAGCATAATCAAAAATCCTGACTGGTCTACAATCCATTCGTACAGCTGATGAAATGACGATAAATCATTATATAATTATTCATAGTAATTGCAATTACTCGGACACACGCAGTTTCGTGGCTCGATCAAATAATAATGAAAACTGGATATTGCAAAGCCACTAATTAAAACATGCCGCATCAATGTTATTGTAACACATAAATCACGAAGGGTTATATTCAGAACACCAGAATTGAGATTTGGAATTATTAACAGATAAGAATAACGACGTGCAACATTAACGAAACAAGAATGAAAACCGGCGTGCAATTACAATTTGCTATACGCATAGCATAAAAAATGTAATAAATTTGTAGAGCAGGATTCGTTCCGCATTTTCCGAAATTTGATGTCCACAAAAAAATAATATTCTTGAGGGGTGTTTCGGATTGGTATCGACATGGCTTATATGGGGACACAAATTTGTAATCAATATAAACAAACAGAAAAACCACGGAAAACGACCGGATGTATATATTTCTCCGCAAGATGGCGCTTTTCAAGCATTTTCTTGGCAATATCATATGACCCTGATGTTTCTACAAAGCTCGATGCCTTATTAGATTGAGATGCAAACTTTTTTCATTTTGCGACACAAACTATATAGAAAGAAAACAGCCACATCAAAGGGTCTTATTTTTGAAGGGGTCACATTCATTTAAACAATTTTGATAGAGTGCTATGATCATATTCTAACCTCTGCGTTTCAGAGAAAATTCATTATTTATAAAGAAAACAGCCTCACCAAATGGGTGCCTCATTTTTTAGGGATCAGTTTCATATTATCAATAATTTTGGTAGAAGTTCATAAAGTCGCTAAACTGAATATGGATATAATTATCAAGAAATTTAATTTACTTCAAAGTTGAAAATCAACGAAATACAGAGTTGCGGATAATTTCCAAAATATTCTTTTCAATTTTTCACAGAACCAATAAAAACCTTTAGCCATTCATAGTAATACGGGAAGCTACGTACCAAGGAGGCTTCGGGGAAAAACATGGAACCTATTCTGATAAATCATACATGGAGAGTACCTAAATCTAGAGTTATTTGTTCGCGGTTTTAAATTTACATGAACTGTTAAGTATCTATTCAACAACAGGGTTTTTTATTAATTAAACATCCAAACATTGAACTGACAAATATGTAATTTTCATTCACAGTTTAAATGTATCACGCTAAAAAGCAATTCATTATATGAATTTATATTGTATTTCTAACTACTCGCATTATGATTGATGAGCGTAGTTACAGGATGAAATGGAAAATCAAATTAAATCAATGATTAATACTCTTCTCGCCTGGGATATAAATAAATTCCAAACAACAGAACACATCACTTCACAACATGATTTGAATTAACAGGATAAATGAATGAAGTAAAGTGTCAGGAGGAAAGTACGCCAATGCGAGCATTAACAATATTAATAACTGTAGCAAATTATGATTATTGTTATAATTAATATTTTCTGTGACCGTGAGTTTGGTTACTTCTTTTATATTTTGCAATAAACTATTATATGCAAATAGATAAGACGTTTTTTTCGAAGTGGCAGTCCCTACGTCTAGCAGATTATATTCTCCAAAAATAAATAGTGTTTTCAATGAATGTAAAAGATAAATAATTACAATATTTAAGGAACTGTATATCGAAAAAAAATGCCTCAGTTTAGCACAAAACAAATAATCAGCATAGGGACATTCTGTAATAAATCGCCATCCGTCCGTTAATTGTACAACAACAACAAAACATAGATTATTGAACTGTTCACTCTACTGTAAAATATTTAAAAACGTTGACTTAATCGATGATGACTAGAATGTATAGCTTAAACTTTTAGGTCATGTAATAATGCTTGTAAATATTCTATTATTTATAAGTTTGAAGTTACATGTTTTTAATTTGACACCAGTTTTAAGGAGTGCGTCTTTAAAGGGACACTCCCTATAACTGGGGCAAAACTAAATTACTTTAATGGAAATAATAGAATATTTGCAAGTATCATTACATGAAAGCTTAAAGGGGCACTCCCTTATAAACAAGCTGATAGCGGTTGTATATTGCATTGCAATAACATTAAACCGACATTTAAAGAGGCACTCCCTACATCTAACAGATTTTATATATTATATATAGAAACGTAGATCTTATGTTCAATGAACGTAAAATGATAAACAAATACAATACAAATACTATTTCAAAGAAGCACGAAAAATGCCTCATTTTACCACAATTAATCCATATAGAGGCTTTTTATAAAGACATTTTAATATATTACAGTTGGTAATCGAGTTTATGTACTTAATTTGTTACATGCATGCACATAATGGGCACATAATACCTCAAATAGCCACAGATCACATCGTCAACCAATCGGAACTCCTCGGTGATGAATGCTTCACAAGTGAAGGATGACGGAATTACCCGAGGAGTTCCGATTGATCGTCAAAGAGTCGCCTACTAGATTCAGTCTTTTCTGAGCGTATAGGATAATCATCACTTTTAAAGGTTATATTAAATCAACGAGTTCGCAAAGTGCATATTATATATAATCAAGTATAACTTCCTTTTCTTAACACAGCTACTAACAACTACATTGTGTATCGTCAAACTTCAGTAGGACATTAGGAAAAGGTCATATATGAAAAATTGTTGGTATTTCCTCACCGTGGATCAGGTATACACACATAAACATTTTTTAAAAGTGACAAATCTAATCTCTGTCGAAAAGTATTAACTAGGCAAATTCATGATAATCTATGACTGACTGAGAAGGTTATTGGGTGTGTTTGGGTATCCCGTAAGGGTGAAACGAAACTCAACGTTTTGTTCTACTTCGTTCAGAATTGAATGCCGAATAAGGCTAATTAAAGGGGCACTCCCTACATTTAGCAGAATATATTCTCAGAACATAGATTATGTGTTCAATGAACGTAAAATGATAAATAATTACAAGTTTGCCATCAGTTATAGGGTATGTCCCCTTAACGAGAATCTGCAAATATTTCTCAGTCTGATAAAAAAGAAAGTTCAACTCGGGGTACAAAGTCATTCTAAAAATTATTAAATATTGCTGGTCTTAAGCTCAGATATCAAACCCTGAATTCTACGGCATTCGTGGTTTATCATTGCGCATCAGAGTTGTTTATCAGACGATAAACTGTTTATCAGACGATAAACACTCTAATAAACAACGCTTGAATAGATATTGTTATTACAAACGACAAATTAAATGTGTTTGTAACAAAAGATTTTATAAACGCTATACTTTACCTTACACATTAACTTCAGAGCAAAATTTCTTTAATGAGCAGTATTGCAGACAAAGTTACTATATCCAATATTCAGATAATAAGTGCAAAAATCGATATATGCAATCATAACATTTTAAATACTACACATAGCATTCTTTGTTTTAGTCATATTAGAACAATAACATTTCGAATAACGGATTTCTTTTCTTTATTCAGTCACTTATAAAAGAAGAATTGATAAACATACATGTAAATCGCCACTATTTTAAAGACATTTTGACACAACAAATCTTACTTCTTTACCAGGATAGGGTTACCTTAAATACATTTAGGAAAACACTAGGAGCAAACGTAGAGTACACCATGTTCGAAAACCTTATTAACGAAGTACCAATTGTGTCAAGTTTAGTTAAAACAGTGGCATAAGTGTAAACCTCGCAAAGTTCGTTTGTGCAGATGTATGAGACTTTGATGAATCTTCAGGGTTGAGAATGTATCAATGTCACACATGGGCCGTCACTGTTCTCAATAGCTCACACATGTGTTCCGCTGCAGATTTCAGTAGGGTTGAGAATGCATCAATGTTACACGCAGGGTATCACGGTCCTCTATGGCTGACATATGTGTTCCGCTGTAGCTTTCAGCAGGGTTGAGAATGCATCAATGTTACACGCGGGCTATCACGGTCCTTAATCGCTCACACATGAGTTCCAAGGGTTGAGAATGAATCAATATTACACGCGGGCTATCACAATCCTCTATCGCTCACACATGAGTTCCGCTGAAGAGCAGG
>JAFMSR010000017.1:28287848-28322868 GCA_022818135.1 Saxidomus purpurata
AGCTAACATTTTCAAATATAATACAGCGAAAAAATAATAGGCACGCATAGCGTACTGAATGTATTGTATATCGGATACACCATTGCGAGCCGAAGATTAAGAATTGGTTAACATCGCAGTTCAGTGTGTTTTTTAAAAACGTCAGAAGAGTGTTTTTTTTTATCATCTCACCAGGGTGAGCTTCTAGGATGAATAGTTGTCCGTGAATATTGTGCTTCAAATGACATCTACTCTGAAACCACTGGGCCAGTTTGGATGAAACTTGGAAAGAATGTTCCTTGCATGCATCTCTATCAAAATTGCTCAACGAATTTCATTAAACGAAATTTGGTTGTTTTCCTAAGACTCTGTTTTTATTGAGTTTGTTGCAAAAATCGCGGGAAACGTCATAATATTCGATAAACCAGCTGAAAAAAACAACATAGAATTAAACGTTATTTGAGTATCGACATTTTATGTGTTTTGCGGTAGAAATTTCTTCGTTTCTGATAGAATACACGTAGAGATAGCATTACCAGTTTCTTTCAGTGTTGGTGCTATGTACAGTCTCTCTTGCGCATGCGTTGACAGGAGTGACAACAACAGAAAACTTCAACAACTCATTGACCTTGGACTCAGAAGGAAACTACTTGTTGTTCTGGAACTATAATGATACTCATATAACCTTTGAGGTTCGGGTCAAAACAAGGGGATATGTCGGATTCGGCTTGTCTCCAAATGGGAATATGTTCCCAGCAGATGTTGTGGTCGGATGGGTCAAAGACGGAAAGGTTTATTTCAAGGTAGGCTCGTAGCGTTGTTTCTTTCGGAAAAATTATCTTATCTTTTATTTGTCACTATGCCTTGAAGTATATCCGCTTCATCGGCCGGTGATTGGCATTGAGCTCTTAATTGCGTAAACTGCAATAATACAATTTTGAAGACATGAAATACAGAAAAAAAAAAGTGAACTAGCAACCTACCTTATTGTTTCCTTATGACAGTCGTCATAATATTTGTCAATATCTGATATTCAGGACCGCCATACGACCGACCATTTAGCGCCAAATATTGACCAATCACAGGACTGGATCCTGCTGCACTGGGAGGAAAATGACATTGGCACAGTCCTGAAGTTTGTGAGAAAAATTAACACGTGTGATAAGGATGATTTACAAATAAATGTAAGTGAGTACTGACAAATAAATGTAAGTGAGTACTGACAAATAAATGTAAGTGAGTACTGACAAATAAATGTAAGTGAGTACTGACAAATAAATGTAAGTGAGTACTGACACATAGTTAAAGGTCCACTACTAAGCGAAAATTAAGTGACAGTTATTTCAATGGCAAGTACATTACCATATGCAAGACACTAAATAGTGAAGATTGGCAGGTTATTATTTACAGAAAGTGTTTGGAACACATAGAAAAGTATGTGTATTATGTTGAAATCTCAATGAATCGACAAAATGACTACCCAGGTCTTTTTAACTTTCTTCATAATGCATAAAAAAATAATTGTACATGTACTGTGATTTATTTAGAATTTCTACATACCAACTTTCATTTTTTATTAAAAATAACTTATTTCTGTACTTTTTAAAGTATATTTGAATTTTCGCTTTTGTTAGTATTGGACCTTTAACAATTCAACTCTCATGATCTATTAGCTGTTAAATAATGAAATAGTATTCATATATGAAATTCTGCCGAATAGGCAAACTGGGATATATATTGATACATCGTTCGTAAATGTAGAGTTTTAGAGAAATTATATGCACTGTATAATTATGTGCATTTTCATATAAATATGATTCAGAAAAAGATGGTTTCATTGTAGAAATTCGCAGGAAAACTTTTCATTACAAAATGATTTAAAATTTACAGAATTAAGTGTAATTCATGGTAATGCAAACTTTGACAATTTTCCTGTAAACATAGTAGATCATCTTCTGGTTTTTAATCAAACAGAATGCAACTCAGAGAGTCATCTATTCATATCATCCTGACGACCCTGCTGATGAAAACAGCATAATGTATCACGGCGGAGAGAGGCGGGGAACCAAAAGCGTAAATCTTCTCAATATGAACAAAGCACCGGCAACATTCGCATCCGAAGAAGTTAAAGTGTATGACTTTACAGCAGGAAATGTACGTTACTGACAACCGGATTTATTTCAGTCACACCTTTAAATTTATCTATCAAATCTTGGCGCATGCACAATTTACATTCAAGTTAACTTTGTGTTTATCATCAAGTTCAAAATCATCGGCAATTCAGCATGTTACATTTTATAAATTATTTGATCAAAATGCATTGAGTCTGAGAATTTGATGGAAAACATCATATGACAGAGGTATAAGTCCGAGAGGAATCAATTGTTCCGGTGTAAGCTTTTATTTAGTAGATACATGTAGCTTATATTTGGAATATTGTCCTGTATGCTGAATTAAATTGTACATTATTTGTTGATACTCCAGAATCTTAAAGCGTATTTCAAGATGTTGTTGCATGTTTTGCAGTATGAAGTACCCGCCAATGGCTCAACATATATGTGTGTGGCACAGCAAATGCCAGACTTTGGTGGAAAACATCATATGATAGAGGTATAAAAACAGTTTCACTTTCTCAAATATACATAATAAATCACAATACGGTAGTTTTATATGCTTTCATTCCTTTTCCTTGCCTTAAAGCACTCTCACTAGTCCAGTTTATCAACATAGTAAATAAAAAAAGAAGTTTTACATGCTCTCACTGGTTTTCCTTGACAAAAACACCCTCACTTATTCAGTCTTTCAACATGAATCCCAACAGTCCAAGAACAATTCTAACACGATCCGCAACTTTTCTTATAATTATATATAGAGAGGGAAAGGAGCTATACATTATTTTACGATAAAATACATCATGTTTTCGACGGGCAAAACGTGGGGTAAATGACGCACGCGTCCAATCGCATTCCGTGCTTGAAACTTACTATGGAATGTTGCTACGCGTTGAACATATTTCGTGGTATTTTTCAAAAACAATTTTGTGTTAGAATCGAAATAATAAATGCATCTCTGTATTTTATCGTTTAATAAAATACAGCCAGTCATTCGGATGCCAAAAATCAAATCACTCGTGCTACGCACTCGTTAAACGATAAAATACAGGGACACATTTATTATTTCTTAATTAAAGATCAAGTAGATTTTCGGAAGTTAACTATGTCCGTCCGTCCGTCTATCTGTCTCGATGGACAGACTAAAACAGACAGACAGACAATATGATCCATACTAACATTTGGTTTAAGAACTTAATTTCTATATTACTATTAGCTGTATCCATACTGGAAATGACACTATCATGGTTAAATATAATGAACTTATTTCGCGTTAAAAGCTTGCCTTTAGTACAAAAATTTCGATTAAGCATGAGTGATATTAGTAGAAATTGGAATATCATCTTACCTTATACATGTAACAACTTTTTATTTTTAATACATGTACATGTTTTATAGTTTTTTTTTCAAAACAGTTACATCATGATATTCCAGTTTCGCTCTGTTAGATAGTTACAATGTAACATACTAATTAAAAAATTGGCTACTGGTTCAGTGTATTGTACGTACAGTAGAGATAATACATGTTATGTAACGAAATGATAATACATTGTTACAGTAATGTATTTACAATAAATGCTTTTATTGTTGTTATACGGTGCCCGTGAAGTGACATGTGATACATTTTCTTTATTTCGTGATTACGAAATGCATTTCGTTAAAATGAAATAGCATTTCGTTTAAACGAAATAACACTTCGTTTAAAAGAAATAAATACATTTCGTAAAAACGAAATCTTATATCGTAAATACGAAATATTATTTCGTAAAGACAAAATATGTTTTCGTAATTACGGTTTTTACGAAATCTTATTTCGTTTTTACGAAATCTTATTTTGTAAAAACGAAATGTACATGAGTATTTCGTAATTACGAAATAAAAAAATGTATCACATGTCACTTGGCGGGCACCGTACATTTAGTCTGTTAAAAGACTATGAAAATTAAGATAAAGTTGATAATTTTGGAATATAAATTAATCTAAAGTTACATGTATTGTTATTATGGTTTGAACAACTTGGAATGAACGAACAAAACGATCATATCAATACGCAATACAAATGTATAAAAAGACCTGTTTATACATCTGGAAATGAGCGGAAGATTCACCATTTGGTCATATAAAGATGCCCTGGTTAACGATCATATGATTACGCAATACAAATGTGTATAAAACGTCATGTCATTACAGTTTGAACCTATTTACACACCTGGAAATGAACGTATGATTCACCATTTGGTCATAAAAAGATGCCCTGGTAAACATCCTGAACTGCAAAATGCACACGTAGAATGTTACGGGGAATGGCCTGAAGGATGGCCAACTTGTCCAGAAGTGTTCATCGGATGGGCCGCTGGAGCCGGGGTAGGTGATATCTATGCTATAACTTATTTCAAAAAAAGATTAAAAAATATATTTCATCAATGCTTGAAAACTTTAAAAGAATATTGATTAGAAATGAACACCTTGTCCCTTGGCTGCATTGAAAGTTTGATGTACTCTCGATAAATACTTCAGTAAGAAAGTAATGTTTAATTTGTAATGTATACAATATATTACGTTTTCTTCATTGGAAGAGGACTCCTCGTTGTACCAAATTTCTGCTGACCATAATGCTACTAGCATTTGTGGCCGCGACAACATTTATTCCAAAATAAATTTAGTTTGTTGAAGTCGAATTTTCAGTAAGTATTTCTTTTCCAAATAGTCAATAGATTTTTAGCATTACAAGAGCAAACATTTTTTCAGCCTTATTACCTTCCTCAAAATACCGGGTACTCCGTCGGAGGGCCTGAAGATTTCTCGTTCATGGTTATGCAGATACATTATGACAACCCGTCTTTTAAATCTGGTAAGTAATGTTCTCAAATAAGAAGTGTTGATCTGATCCGTGGCATGATGCTTTCTTGTATTATATATATCCCTATGCAAAATAATCTGTTCATGTTTCACTTTTATATTTTCACTGCACGGCCATGCTTGTGACTTTTGGTATGCAGATTCCTATCACTTTGTGGACACGCAAACTATTCTTTTAAGTTAAACTTAAGCCATATTGATGCTTTTATGTGTATTTTTCCTCGTTATAACAATCATACTGTTGTCATAGTTATTGGTACGTTGCGTTTTGAAATTAACAAAAAAATATTTTAAAGTCTTAAAAAACATGTGGGTAAGTTAAGTATAGTTAAGAACGGTATATCTGACCACTTAATACTAATAATGGTTACAATTAAATGACATCAGTAGACGTTTAAGATTGTTAACGCATGCTGAATGCGTTAACGTTTATATGTACGGAAAATGTATTATGAGCAAAGGTTACGTTACAGGAGTCGTTGACAATTCTGGTATACGCATGCGCCTTACACCTAAGTTACGTCAGCACGACTTGGGTACATTGGCCATAGGACATTCTATTTCGCCATTCCAAGTTATTCCCCCTCACGAAAAAAAATTCGTGACAAAAGGATACTGTGCACAACAGTGCTTGAACGAGGTATGTAATGACTTCATATTGTATCTATAAAAACATTTATTTCATCCTCATTGCGTATTTTAGCGTTTCTAGGAGAACGAGTTTAAAACTTATTTATTTGGCACACTCATGCTTATGTGTGGCAAGCCAATTTATCAATTAATACAAAAAAGGATAATTTTTATGAATTCATAAAAAATAGGAAAAAATGTCTCTTAAATTCAGAGATATCTCTGTAAGTAAGGAGATATCTTTCTCCTAACAGAAATACCACACGTGTTCTGAAAGGTATCTCCCATAACACGCTAGCGTTCCGGAAACCATGACTAAAATTAGCACTTAATGCATTGGAATTATGTCCCCCATAACTTTAAAATATATCCGTACCTTTGAGAGATATCTCGCAAAAAGAAAAATATCTCTCAAGTTATCTTTAACAAATATCATACAGTGTGTAAGAGATATCTCTTAAAGTGTAGGAGATATCTTTCTGTGATACAAATACATCTCTAAGAGTGAACGAGATATTTCTATTTAAACGAAGGTATCTCTTTGAAATTAGAGAGATATCCCTTTTTGGAATAAATATTAAAATAGATTGCCATACTTAAATATGACCCTTTTGGACTTAAAAACATGAAAAGCTTTATAACATTAATAATGAATTTCTCATTTCGATCTTTTAAATAAACATTGTGACACTGAAAATGCTTTCTCGTGTCTTGATATTATAAACCTTGAATAAATTCAGGCGATGAACAGGGATCAAATCAATGAGATAAGAGTGGTTTCCGTGATGCATCATTCTCACTTGTACGCTTCCGGTATGAAAACGAGGCACTTCCGAAACGGAACGGAACTAAAACCTATATATGACGATCCAAATTACGACTTTTATTTCCAAGAATTTGTTTCTCTAAAAGACGAGGTCATCATCAAAAAGGTATAGAAGTATTTTTCTTTTGATTTTAAGCAGATTTATAAATTAGTTTAGTTTATACTAATTTATTTTAGCTCAATTTTGAAGAGAGCTTGTAGCTTATCGAGACACTTTCAAATCCGTTTCATGGAAAAACCAGTACTGGTGTCATATGGGGAGGTACGGCCGTGACCCCAGTGGGGCTCGAACCCGCAGCCTCTGGGATGAGCGGCAGACAGCTGAACTCTACACAACCGCTCTCCTTCAATTTAGTATCATTAATTGCATATTGGGCTTTTAAACTAAATGGATGTGTTACACTTAAGGCAGAAAACGAAAGATCACTCATTAAATGTTACAGAATTTAATTACTAGTCTGTATTTAAAAAATGGAAAACTTTAAATAAGGGCTTGGAGTGTACAGACCTTTCTGGATTAATACATTTTTTTAACTTACAGAGAATACAAACTGCAGTTTGATCAAAAGTTAATAAATTTATTAAAATATGAATAAATGAGTCTTACTTGCTGTAAGAACTCGAAAGTAAAGGAGATACTTTATGTTTTATAGGGTGATAACTTAAGGACAGAATGTACGTACACGACATCAAAGACTTCAAAGCCGGTCTATGTAAGTAAACCTGACTAAAACATATAATATAATTTAATAATTGATCTTTATCTTGAACATGCAACTAATTGTTAACATTGTATGTTTAATGCAATTACAAAACTAATAATGTAATCAGAATAGAGGCTCGTTAAGTCGGGGACGACCAAGGAATAAATATAAATGCTATACAAAGCCCACAAAGATCAGACACATTTTCCAATAACATAGAAACAAATAGTATTCAAGAACACGCTCGCATACAGAAACAAATATAAATGCTGAATAAAGCTGTCATAGGTCAGACAAATTTCCAATAACATAGAAACAAATAGTACTCATGAACACGCTCGCATACAGAAACAAATATAAATGCTGTATAAAGCCCTCATAGATCAGACACATTTCCAATAACATAGAAACAAGTAGCATTCAAGAACACGCTCGCATACAGAAACAAATATAAATGCTGTATAAAGCTCTCATAGGTCAGTCAAATTTCCAATAACATAGAAACAAATAGCATTCAAGAACACGCTCGCATACAGAAACAAATATAAATGCTGTATAAAGCTCTCATAGATCAGACACATTTCCAATAACATAGAAACAAGTAGCATTCAAGAACACGCTTGCATACAGAAACAAATATAAATGCTGTATAAAGCTCTCATAGATCAGACAAATTTCCAATAACATAGAAACAAGTAGCATTCAAGAACACGCTCGCATACAGAAACAAATATAAATGCTGTATAAAGCTCTCATAGATCAGGCAAATTTCCAATAACATAGAAACAAGTAGTATTCAAGAACACGCTCGCATACAGGAGCAAATATAAATGCTGTATAAAGCTCTCATAGATCAGACAAATTTCCAATAACATAGAAACAAGTAGTATTCGATAACACACTCGCATACAGAAACAAATATAAATATATACAAAGCTCATATAGATCAGATGCATTTTCCAATAACATAGAAACAAGTAGTTTTCAAGAACACGCTCGCATACGGACAAAAATATAAATGCTTTACAAAGCTCACATAGATCAGACATTTTAAGTTAAACATAGGAGCAAGTTGTATTCAAGAACACGCACGCATACATACATTGACGATTTATTTCCAATGCACTATCAAGATACGTCGGAAGTAAACGAAAACCAGTTCTGGTTGTGAAATTAATTGATAATGTCCATAAATTGCTATCTTAATTCGCAACTGCAAAATAACTGTACGCAGTTCAGTCAAATACGATCCATTAGGTACCATTCTGAACAATTTTTGCTACCGTTAAATTTACAGAATTTACAAAGTTCCATTTTAGAGATTTAAATGACTGTATAAAGATTAAATATAATAAAAATTATGTTATACCGGTATGTGAATGTGTTTATTTTATTTTAAAAAATCAAAATTACCCCGTACATAGTCCTTTATTGTGTCACCCTTTCGGAGAAAAGGCGATACATAGGGATCGCTTTGTCCGTCCGTCGGTCCGTCCGTCACACAAACTTAACGTTGGCTATAACTTTGCCATTTCTTAAGATTTCTTCATCAAACTTTACAATTGTATTGCTTATGACAATAGGGTCATGATGGCACCAAATTTTGTAGGTCAAGGTCATATTTGACAGAGTTATGCCCCTTTTTGTACTTAGATTTTGTCACGAAAACTTAACGTTGGCTGTAACTTTGCCATTTCTTAAGATTTCTTCATCAAACTTTCAAATTGTATTGCTTATAACATAAGGGTCATGATGCCGCCAAATTGTGTAGGTCAAGGTCATATTTGACAGAGTTACGCCCCTTTTTATACTTAGATTTTTTCTATAACTTTGCCATTTCTTAAGATTTCTTTATCAAACTTTCAAACTGTATTGCTTATGTCAAAAGGATTGTGATGCCGCCAAATTTTGTAGGTCAAGGTCATATTTTACAGAGTTATGCCCCTTTTTGTACTTAGATTTTGTCACGAAAACTAAACGTTGGCTATTACTTTGCCATTTCTTAAGATTTCTTCATCAAACTTTCAAATTGCATTGCTTATGACATAAGGGTCATGATGCCGCCAAATGTTGTAGGTCAAGGTCATATTTGACAGAGTTACGCCCCTTTATATACTTAGATTTTTGCTATAACTTTGCCATTTCTTAAAATTTCTTTATCAAACTTTCAAATTATATTGCTTATGTCAAAAGGGTTGTGATGCCGCCAAATTTTGTAGGTCAAGGTCTTATTTGACAGAGTTATGCCACTTTTTGTACTTAGATTTTGTCACGAAAACTTAATGTTGGCTATAACTTTGCCATTTCTTAAGATTTCTTCATCAAACTTTCAAATTGTATTGCTTATGACATAAGGGTCATGATGCCGCTAAAGTTTGTTGGTCAAGGTCATATTTGACAGAGTTATGCCCCTTTTTACACTTAGATTTTGTCACAAAATTGTTGGTTATTCTGACAAAGCATAAGAGGGCGACACAAGTGTTCTACTGAACACCCATCTAGTTATTATATATCTGGTATGCTATTTAGGGTGGACTGTCAACCAAGGAAGAAATGTGCGAGACCATCTTGTACTATTACCCTAAAATGGAACTTTTGGACTGTTCATCTTTTCCTGAAATGTGGACAAAACACAATTACACGCACAACGAGTTTGAATCTGGTAAATGTGACATTTTATTTATGTGGTATTTTAATACACTATAAATGTTAAAGGTCCATTACTAAGCCCCTGATGGGTATACTTTTTCATCAAGTAATTTCATATTGCATCTCATAATTGGCTAAAGCGTGTTAAATAGTTCAGGCTTTGGCAAGAATGAAGTGCCACTTTTGAAAGACTGCAGATATATAAACATTAAACTTTTTACTGTTTTTAGCAAAACAGCAAAAACACCACCCAGGTCTTTTTAAGTTTCTATATATCTTTGTAACATATTTTACTATGGTCGCTAAAAATCTTAGAAATATTCATTGTCAGTCATCATGTTTGTGTGACATATTGTAAGATATGTGTTGTTTTTCAAAAAGTTTGACACTTCTTTGTTTTGATATTGTATCCTTAAATATTCATACAATTAGATTTTTGCAGTACCTTATTGGGCTCGACCTCCTTTGTTAATAGTTCATAGTCCTGAAAAGGGATAAAAAATGTCCCTATGGCAGTTACTTTTAGGAATAAGTCCTCAATTAGACATCGAGTATAAACGTTTACAATGAATGTTTACGTCTAAAAGTATACCGAGCGTAATGAATGTCGGAACCCATATAACGATGACATCGTTAAAATGATGTCATGTTTACGATGCTTTTTGATGACGTTTCCCCGAGACTTTCGACATTTTATTGAAATAAATTCGACAAAAGTAGAGTTTGAGACATAAAATACATGTAAACAGAAAAATCGTTGTTATCGATGAAGAGTCACGATAATTTCACTCGTGAACACCAAAAGTAGTTATTTTCACTCGTGGCTGAGCCCCTGTGAAAATATCACTTTTGGTGCCCATCCGGTGAAATAATATAGAATTCTATCAGTAAATTTATTTTTGTATATCAGTAAATTTAAGGTGATCCTGGGACTTTAAGTTACCTCCAGCTTAAGTGGTCATCTGTTGTGCCGATATAGAGACTGCATGTAACATAGGTTAGATCTACTCTATGACTATCATTTCGGTCAAGAGTAACATATTGTAAAATGTGTACAAATTTGATTACCAGCTGTTATATCTGTCACTGTACTGTATATTTGCGACTTTGAATTCAAGTATACTTTGGTATCGGGCAATAAGACTATTATAATAATCAGTTGCAATTTCGTATCCCTAAAGCATATTACAAAATCAGTTTGTTAGTTCATTTACTTCAGGCAACACACCGAACAGTTTTAAGTATGTGATGAACCACGCCTATGATTGGTCGAACAGTACGGAGCGCGAGATGTATCGGCAGGAGTTACAGGACACTTCTGTGTGTCATCGATGCACCTCTAACTCTCAAAACGCCTCAATTCCATATGCAGTAAGTATGCGCGAGTGCATGAAGTGACTGGAATTCACACTGGAATGACTGCTCTAATTGAAAAGGGCGATATTTTTTGGCGCAGCCGTATTAAACTTGCTTTAACTGGAAGTTGGTAACCTTTCAACAGCCAATGTTATGACAAAAAGAATGTAATGTTTTGGATTGAAAAAATATACATTGCACATTTTAATTGGATAATATCGTATGAGAAGTCACTAAAATACACTTGCGTTTTCAGTTTTTCATGAAAGGATTTTTAAGTTCAGATGGTTAAGAAAGTTCATATATATCAACGTAATATGCTATTACCTCCACACTAATGTTAATTATGAGTATAGAGTAATTATATTTCTTGGCCAGTGAATAACGGTCACTTTTTCGAGTAACATATTTGATAAGAAAAACAAGGATTAAGTTTGTTTTCCTGATGCATATGTCACGGTACGTGGGATGAAATTATGTAAGGGGCCGGTTAGCTCAGTCGCCCTGTAACCGAACCTCTCTGCCAGGGTGCATATTTTTTCTCACTCTGTGACATTCAGATGTTTAATTTCTCGAAAACGAAAACGGCCGTCATCTTAAAATCTGTTGAAATCAGCGTTAAAAAATTGAATGGCAAAAATAAAATCAATTTCTGCCTGAAAAACCACTAAGGATAGAAAATACTTTAACTAGGAAATGGATTAGCAACATCAATATGTAAGAGGTATTTTCAGAGGTGCTTTACACCGGGCATGTAAAAAAAGGAGCTAGAGTCTGGTACCCGGATTCCCTTGAATCTGCATCATTCTGTGTCTCCTCAACCTGTGCCTGTCAGGAGTCTTGGCAAGTTCACCCAGGGAAATATCCCAGGGTCGGTCGGGCCTTTAAACAATCAAAGGGAAAAAAACATTCTGAACACATGTTTAGAACATTTTTAGGTGTACATAAATTCATTAATATGCAGTTTTACAAGTAGTGTTAAAACTGAACAAACTAACGTCATTTACTGCACAGTCACTATATCCGTGATTATTTGAAACAGATTTTTAATTTACCAAATAAATACGCTTTTGGGAAATTTTACACTGTGTACCTTTCTTGAAACGATGCTCAACTTTACAATTAAAAAAATTAATTACAACAATAGACATTTAACCTACTTCTTTACTATACTAGAAATAAGTTATTTTCGCGATCTATTTTCGCTATTTTCCTTCTTCACTGATTTAAAAATATCACGAAAGATTTTTATTAGATAGATTTACTGTTAAAAAAAATACCAACTCAAATCTACTCGAATAACACATATCTAGGAAATCCTAATCAATTACAAATACTACAAGTTTCTATTAATATAATTTAAATATACTTTGTTTACTTTAAATAGTACGTAATGTAAAACTATTTGTCAATGATTTATTTTGAAAAAATGGTTCTCATAAATAAACTGCAAGCACACTCTTATATATAATATATTGTTACCAAGTGATTCATATTTCATTGTTAAGGAGAGAGTTCTTAATTTCTACTCGATCCTTGCTGTTATTTAACAGAAATATTGTATATGCATTTATTGAACAAAATACTGTTTAAACCCAGAATACCTTTCGCGAATTTAAAATGTTCATGACGCGAAAATTACCCAATGTATAGTACAGGTCATTATGTATGTGCTTTTTCAATATGTTTTACGTTGACATCAAAAGCCTACCATTTGCCAATGTTTTGAACATGCTTTTGTCTTCTTCTTCAGATAAGCGTGTGGTCATTTGTTGAAAGTGACAAAGATTTTGTACCTTATGTATCGCCTACTTCTACATGTGACGTGTCCGCGTTCTACATGTGACGAGCTGAAGTTTGACGATGGTAGAATGGAGGAGACAGAATTTACGTAAAACTAACGTGCAAATAACAGACCTGGAATTCACTTGTAGATTAAATGTTACAAAATACCTTATTGATTCTAACCAAAAAAATGTTTTATTCTTAGCAATTTTAAGTTACATTGTTGTTCAAAATGGCCGTATTACAACTTGGTCAAGATAAATACTTAAAAAGCAGCGGATGTTAAATGCAAACACGTAAAAAATAAGTTTTTCTGACTTAGCTCTCCTACTGACCGCCAGAAATGAAAAAAAGACACAAGGATTTGTGCGGAATTTCAACATGGCAAAATTAGAACCACCACGCTAGCGGTAACACCACAACAATTTCCTATTTATCAAAGAAGGACTCAATATGATAAAATGCATATCATAGAAAGTACAGAGTACCAAAAAATACGAAGTACAAAATGTAATTTGTGTGACTTAATAACTGACTTCAAAGCTTATACATGTATGTTATAAAGGAAAACGTCATATTTCGCTTAATTTGACTGTCAGCTCAAGTCTTTGACGTCAGTAATTAAATCACACAATTTACATTATTTCGTACTCTGTACTTTCTATGATATGCATTTAATCTTAAACATTTCCGTCTTTCAAAGGCAAAAGCATTTCTGTTTTAGGTTAAAAACCGTCCGTTTGGGGATTTTTAGTCCTCTTGCCTTATACAGTAGACAGAAAACAGTTATTCTACTGTTACAGAAACAATTAGGCGGCACATTAACTTGTAGGTGTGTTCACTTTCTGGTGACCTAGAACACCGGCTTCAGAATATTGCACTGTAACATTACTATCAACCACAATATGTATGTGAAGGCAGTAATTATTTAGCCCAATGGCTTTGAAGGAGGAGTCGTTCAAAGAGATGATGGTAGGCGGGCGGCCGGTAAGTGGTCCTAATAGCTTGTGAGCTAAAAGAGAACCCTATTGTGCAAGCTTTAGAAAGACATTAATCATCAACTGTTCTTCATTTAATTTACTAGAGCATCTTTAAACACTAATTACTTTTTTTCCTAGTTAGTTACGTGTATAAAGTAATGGCCGACCATATTTGACATTTACTGCGATTTTATCACAAATGTCTACTTTCCCGACGACTAGATAACTAGTTAATTGCACATACATGTATGTCTATCCTATTCAGATCTGTAGCAACCTAAAAATATTCCACAAATTTTTCAAACTTAACAAAACACACAAACTCGTTCCTGATAGAAATCAAACAAACATTTCAACAGTAATTTGCTATGATTTATTTTAAATAAATAATCTAACTTCAATATAAATATTTATCACACATGAATAGAACAACATGCACAACTACATGTACTACCAAAACTTAGTAGGTTTATCAGCTTGATTTTACAGTAATAGTTATACAAAGTTGTTGATATCTTCACTCCTAATTTCGGCCAGGAACGTAGAATCAACTACGTTCCTGTTTCGGCCTACAATATTCCAGGTCAGCAAATGCCTAAATTAGTCTTTAAATAACTTTCAACAAGTTAAAGTAATGTGAATGTAAAGTTGTTTTAGCCATAATTTAGCGATCATGGGCAACTGTAATCGATCTCTGTTTCCATGCATACAGCCACTTAATAGACATATCAAATACCACAACATTATATAATTAGGCATTCATACACCCTTGTCAGCTACATTGTAAACACAGTTATCTGATCACTTTCACGTCATGACATATAAGTTAATTGAACTTGTAAAATCCAAACGACGATTCTTTGTGTCTATTTCGTCTGCTTGCGAGTCCCTGATCCACATCGTCATTCAAGAGCACTGCCAACTCAGTTCAAGAATTTCGTATAAGAGAGTCCTAAAATTGTTTAAGCAGACAGGTGGGGGTTTTACCAATGTGCATCTTAATCATTGCTCAAGAAATGTAGCTGCCATAAAGTACACATTAGACAAGGCGAAAGGGGCGATTAAATCTGAAAAAAGTTGTCCGATCAAGTCATTAAAGCTGCTTGCTCTCAGATTTTGGTAAGTTCTTCAAACTGTATGAAAATAACATGTTTTATAATTTGTCATATAAAAAGGTTCCAGTATAAATTCCTGTAAAGTATATCTGTAGATTTGAAATAATACACTTCCAAATAATAAAACGTTGCAAACACTTTTGAAATTCCAGTATGAACATATAGTGTAGCAAAGCCATAAATACATGTATGTTGATTCTAGCCATCAATTTTATATTTATATATTAGTATGACATTTAAAAAAACATTTTTTACGGTAACTGAGAGCAAGCTGCTTTAATTGACCTTTGAAATGATCTGGCCATATATTATGTTGAACACTTAAACAGGATACATTAAACCTGTAGAGTATTCAATATCTTTAGATCTCACTAAAGATTGGAAATGAGGTACTTCTTCATTGTGGTTCTCTGTGTTTAGCTTTTTGCAATGTTTGGATCATTTTATCTAAAAAATCATTATAATCGTCTTGATTTTGAAAATCTCCTACTTTTGCTTTAACAGCATTTTCAAAGTTTGCAAATTCCTGAGCAGTACTACTATTTGGAACAAGTTTTTCTAAAGAACTTCCTGATACGTGACAATCACTGTTAACTATCTCTGCAAACGATGAAACCTGGTTGTTATCAGAATGTATAGAGCCAGTTTCTTCACTTGTTGCTGCTGGTATAACCATCAAGCCTTCCTCTGCAGAAGTTGTATCCACAGGTATATGTATTCCTTGACACTGAATTTCAACTGATTCTTCAATCATTTCATTATCATTAGTACAATGTTCAACTGTTTGACATTCCACGTTCATTTCTTTTGTAATATTCTCTTCCTCCATTCTTTCATTTTTGTCTTTTTTAGAACCCATGTCTTGTAAAGTGTCCCGACTTTGAAGCTGTTCTAATAGCGGCAGATTGTGACCACCAACTTGTACGTCTGAACTGACAAATGTATCACCAACACCGTTTCCCTCAACAACATTTCCACCCTTGTGATTAGATGATTCGTCATAACTCGTTTGATCAGACACCATAACTGGACCAGTTGCAACAACTTCATATTCATCGTCAGGATTTCCAATTGCTTCTTGCAAAAGATCCATATTATCTGTTACTATTTCGTACTGTTCGCCATTTTCTAGCAAAACATTTTTCCCTACTTCTCCCTCATTTAAGATTAATACTATTCTTTCTGTTTCATTATCATTTATATTATGTATTTCCCCTTGACTTACTAATTTGTTATCAAAGACTTTTACAGTACTCCCGGAGTTTTCATTTGAATCGGTGAAAACTACATAATAATTTTGACCTTCAGTTCCCGTAGATCCTATCTCTGCGTTGAATTCATTATTAGCAGCACCTGATACCGAGGCTTTCTCCTCTTCTGGCACAGACTGAATACTCTGAATAACACTTTCTGTGAGGTTTATAGCTTCATTTGGATCATGCAAAGAGCTTATATCGGTATATCCAGTCAAATCATTTGCAACATCACTCTCCTCTCCATAGACTACATACCTCACGTCTTCACTAGAGACATCTGCAATGTCCCGAACATTACTACTTTCATTTATTCCTTTTAACCTCGAATCAACAAAATCATCTGTTCCTTTCACATACACAGCCATTTCGTCATCTTTATAATAAACTCTAAAACTCTTATCATTCTCAAGCAGTTTAGAGACATCTTTCATGTCATTAACCTTGTATTTCTCCACTTGTCTCTTGCTTACTGCCTTCTTTCTTATCTGAAGCAATTCTTTCATTTCTTTTTCAGACAGCTGATGTTTTGACATCAAATGTTTACTTAATACATAACGATTAAAGAATACTCTATGGCATAGTGTACATTTCACTTTTCTTGCCTTTGCAAGGTTCATTGGTAGAATTCTACGACTAGAAGCTAGAAGTTCTTTATGTTCAATTGCCTGATGTGTCCTTAGATGCTTCTTGTTGACAAAACTTTGTTTACAATAATCACATTCGTGTTTTCTGTTGTGTGATTTTGTAATGTGTTTGTTAAGGGATTGTTGTGAATCATAAAACATATTACACTCCATACAGGCAAATTCTGACACAGTATTGTGGTACTTCATGTGTACTTTCAGTTGCCGCTTGTTATTAAAACTGAAAATCAAAAGATAGTACATTTCAGAGACTAGTGAGTTTTCCCCTGCACAATTTCCGGTTTGATAGGCCCATTATCATACCCAACAAAGATCTTTTGTAGATACATACTGCCTCCAGGCATCTCTATCATTGCTCAAGAAATGTTGCATGTAGAGAGTACACACAGCGAAAGGGGCAATAACTCGGAAAATAGTTGTCCAATCAAGTCATTAATTGACCATATTTGAAACATTCTGGCCATACATATTGTGTTAAAGTTCGATTAAGACTGCTACCAGAGAGTAGACACTTTTAACATGAATGTATGGAACACAGACATTAGAAAATTTAAATGCTTATTGCAGAACAGTTGTAGCTTGAAACTTAAACAGCTATTAGTTACTGAGCTTTAGAAAATGCTATTTTTACCCTTTGTTACATTGATCACAAATTTCTGGCTTTTCTCCTGTATGTCTCCTCATATGCTCCTGAAGGCTTTGTTTATATGGAAAGGATTTCTTGCAAACTAAACACTGGTAAGGTTTCTCACCTAAAATGTGAAGAGAATTTATATTACATAATATGATTTCACAAAAAAAATGCAACACAGTCCATAAATTTGATTTGATATAATAATAAACTGACCCTGACCAACTGACCCCGAAAACATCAAGGATCATCTACTCAGTAAAAGCAATCACCCTATGAAGTTTAAAGACTGTTGTAGATAATGAGATCTCAAAATATTAAGTTGAAGTGATTTTCAAAGCTAGGGTCAGTGTGACCTTGATCTTTTTACCACTGACCCTAAAAGCTAGAGGGATCATCTACAAGTTGCATGCAACATTCTAAGCAAGTTTCATGAAAATCAAATGACAATTGTGACCTAAAAAATTTATTAAGGAAAAGCTAACGGAGGTCACTGCGTCCTTGACCTTTTACACACAGATCCCAAAAACAGTATGAATCCTTTACTCAGTAAGTCTAACCCAATGAAGTTCGAAAAATTGGGATAATATACATCTCAAGACATTGAGTGGAAAAGATATTCAAATTTCAGGTCATTGTGACCTTGATCTTTGACCAACAGACGCCCAAAAACATTAGGGATCCTCTATTCTGTAAGACAAATTATCCTATGACCTTTGAAGACTGTCTGTACATACATCTCAAAATATTGAGAAGAAAAGGCTTTCACAGTTCTGGTCACTGTAACCTTGACCATTGATCCACTGACCCCTACAAAATTAGGGATCATCTACAGGTTGCAGTGAACTGTCTGATCAAGTTTGATGAAAGTTGAACATAAACTTTGACCAGTAGAGTGTTATCAAGGAAAAGCTAATAGAGGTCACTGACCTTGACCTACTGACCCCCAAAACAACAAGGAACACCTACAAGAAACCTTATAAGCAAGTTTCATGAAATTAAAATGAAAATTGTAACCTGTAGATTGTTATCAATGAAAAATTTACAGACAGAAGGACAAACCAATATCACATTAGCTCTGTTAGACTTTTTTCCAGTAGAGCTAAAATTGTGACGACTATGGTGTTCAAAATCATTACTTTGATTCTAAAAGTGTTCTTGTTGGGTTTTTTTACCAAAAATGACACACATTTGACCTTATCAAGACAAACCAATTTTCAAAATGACTTGGCCTCCACGTGATTACTTTGGTTTTGCTAAAATTTTACCTGGTGATCTTGTTTTTGATTTTCTGTGATTAGATTTATTTAACTATTTTATATAATTATCATTGTTTATTTTAGCTAGATTGATAAATTAGTGAAGATAATTTATGATAACAAAAACCTCGCCAAAAAAGCATGACCCCTACAGTATTACATATTTTTGAATAGTTGAGTTTAACACTAGACTGTCTCACCTTTATGCACACTTATATGTCTCTGTAGGTAACTCTGCTGATGGAAAGACTTGCCGCATGTATCACACTGGTATGCAAGAGGTCCTTTAACATGCTCTTTCATATGACTGTCCCTTCCCAACCTAGATTTGAACTTCTTGTCGCATGTGCCGCATGAAAAAGCTTTTACATCTGTGAAATTTAATGTAAGCAAAAACATGTACCTTCCAAATCATAAAGGAATATAGTACTGGCACATGCAAGTCCACAAAAGCTCTCAAATAAAAACCAAAATAGACCTATCTCTACATGTGATTAATACCCCTGAAAGACTGCTTTATAAACTGAGGAAGTTCGAAGTAACAGAATACCTTGCAAAAAAAAAACTAGAGCTATCACTAAATGTGATTAATACCCCCGAAAGACTGCTTTGTAAACTGAGGAAAGTAGTAGTAACAGAATACCTTGCAAAAAAAACTAAAATAGAGATATTGTTCTTGGCAATAACTCTGTAATTAGTCAAGATAGAGTTATGGTTCTTGTACACTGCACTTCCTCTCATTGTGCTGGACCATTGTATGAAGTTGTTTTGCATTGCAAACAGTAGTTTTCAAGTTATGCTCTGAGACAAGGGAAAGTAAAAATGGGTAATAACTCTGTAATGACTCAAGATAGAGTTATGGTTCCTGTGCAATTCACTTCCTCTCAATGTCCTTGACCATTGTATGAAGTTGTTTTGAATTCCAACCAGTTGTTTTCAAGTTATGCTCTGAGACAGAGAAAAGTAACAAAGGGCAATAACTCTGTAATGAGTCAGGAAAGAGCTATGGTTCCTGTGCACTGCACTTCCTCTCAAAGTACTTGACCATTGTATGAAGTTGTACTGAATTCCAACCAGTAGTTTTCAAGTTATGTTCCGGACAAGGAAAAGTAACAAAAGGGCAATAACTCTGTAAATACTCAAGATAGAGTTATGGTTCTTGTGCACTGCACTTCCTCTCAATGTCCTTGACCATTGTAGGAAGTTGTATTGAATTCCAACCAGTTGTTTTCAAGTAATGCTCCGGACAAGGAAAAGTAACAAAGGGCAATAACTCTGTAAAGAGTCAAGAAAGAGTTATGGTTCCTGTGCACTGCACTTCCTCTCAATGTACTTGACCATTGTATGAAGTTGTATTGAATTCCAACCAGTAGTTTCAAGTTATACTCCTTACAAGGAAAAGTAACAAAGGGCAATAACTCTGTAATTGCCCAAGATAGAGTTATGGTTCTTTTGCACTGCACTTCCCCTCAATGTGCTTGACCATTGTATGAAGTTGTATTGAATTCCAACCAGTAGTTTTCAAGTTATGCTCCGGACAAGGAAAAGTAACAAAGGGCAATAACTCTGTAATGGGTCATGTTGGAGTTATGGTTCTTGTGCACTGCACTTCCTCTCAATGTGCTTGACCATTGTATGAAGTTGTATTGAATTCCAACTAGTAGTTTTCAAGTTATGCTCCGGACAAGGAAAATGCAACAGACCGCCTGACCGACCGACCAACCACCGTGTGACTCCTATATACCCCCCCAAACTTCGTTTCGGGGGTATAATAAAATAGAGACTTTGTTCTTGGCAATAACTCTGTAATTTGTCAAGATAGAGTTATTGTTCTTTTGCACTGCACTTTCTCTCATTGTGCTTGACCATTGTATGAAGCCATATTGAATTCTAACTAGTAGTTTTCAAGTTATGCTCCAGACAAGGAAAAATAAAAAAGGGCAATAACTTTGTATTTAGTCAAGAAAGAGTTATGGTTCCTGACCACTGCACTTCCTCTCAATGTACTTGACCATTGTATGAAGTTGTATTGAATTCCAACTAGTCGTTTTCAAGTTATGCTCCAGACAAGTAAAAGTAACAAAGGGCAATAACTCTGTAATTAGTCAAGATAGACTTATGGTTCTTGTACACTGCACTTCCTCTCATTCTGCTTGACCATTGTATGAAATTGTAATAACTCTTTAATGAGTTAAGATGGAGTTATTGTTCTTGTGCACTGCACTTCCTCTCAATGTGCTTTACCATTGTATGAAGTTGTATTGAATTCCGACTAGTAGTTTTCAAGTTCTGCTCTGTACAAGGAAAATGCAACAGACTGCCCTCCCGACCAACCACCGGGTGACTCCTATATACCCCCCTAAACTTCGTTCCAGGGATATAATAAAGTAAAAATATATGGTTCATGATATATGGTACATTGGTACTTGTGTACATTTTAAAGCAGAAAGTTTGATAAGTTTGTACCTATAGAGCTGTAAGCAGATAAGTTAAACATATATGAAGTTCTATATGACCTTTGATCTCAGAATGACGAACATACTAGTACCTTAAAACCATAGCAAATTTTACAGGACCAGATTAAAGTTAAAGACTGCAAATATTGGGTAATTTTCGCATGACAAAAAATTCGTGAGTTATGTGCATACAGACTTATTCGCTAATTTTACATACACAAAGCATATTCTATATTCGCAAACGGATAATTCTCTAATAGTAAATTTATGTGTAATCAAATTAGAGAAGTACAAAATCACATAAATAAATTATCACAAATTTTACCCAATTTACAGTAATATATACAACTGCTACAACAACAGAAAAACAAACTGGTTGATGAGACCTTGAAACTGTCCATGTTGCATTTCTAACTCTATTTGTAGCATCAAAAGCAATCAGATGACAAAAAGTTCATACTCGCTTCAATTATAATAAGGCAGGTTTTTAACTAATTTTTATCGAACAAATGTCAACATTGATCAATTTGAAAAGACATAGTTTATACTAATTTACTTTAGCTGAATTGTGAAGAAAGCGTATAGCTTATCCAGTCACTCTTGAGTCCGCTTCCTGGAAAAACCAGTACTGGTGTCATATGAAGAGGTACAGTCGTGACCCAAGTGGGGTTCGAACCCTCAACCTCTGGGATGAGGACAGACACCTTAACCTCTACACTACCACTCTAGTCTATACGAAAATGTTTAGTTTTATTACAAAGAAAGCTCCATGGCTTATTTAAACGCTCTCAAACACTCATTCCAGATGTAATCACATTCGCGAGTGAGAGGCAGAGAGTTTTTAATTGCTGCGGCCCATTTACAGCTAGGTAGACTGAGGCACATATGGTTTCAGTGTCTTTGCCCACGGACACACCTCATGCTCTGGCTGGGATTCGAACCCAGGACCTCCCGTTCAGGAGAACGCCCTAACCACTGAGCTAATGCTCTATAGTCTTGTTGCTTATTAGAAGGATGTTCCACTTTGACGACATTTTTGTATGTCACTATTCTGAAATGTGTTTGCTTCTGTACTTAAGATCTGCTTTAAGAAGTGTTTTCGTTTCACAACAAACTTTGATATTTTTCCAAGTTTCTGAAAGTAACTTGAAGTTCTTATAAAATCATCCTCTAGGTTGTTGTAACTTAACATTACCTGTATGAGTACGTTGGTGAGTGTTTAAATTGGAACGTCGCAAAAACCTTTTGCCACAGGTGTCACATTTATGTTTGCAATTCCCCGAGTGTATCACACTATGAATCTTGAGATATGCTTGTATTGCAAACGACATTCCACACACTTCACACTGGAATGGTTTTTCAGCTGAAAATTAAAACACAAAGGAGACTGATGAGTAGGTGTGCAACAATATGGTCAATATATAGCAATACAGCCAACCCATATTGCAATATGTATTGCCATATATTGATGTAACAGAAAAGCTAAGAAAACATAATGAAATCAAATCACTGCCATAGATACAGTGACAAAAGTTGACCACAAGATTCTGAAACTGCCTATTAAAAGCTAACTCATTATTATAGTTGTAAAGAAAGAGTAGTAAAGATGGTCAATGATCTTCCTCCTCCTTTTTCTGATCAATTAACTTGCATGGCAATGTGTAAGGTGAGTAGTTATACTGCAGTACCACTAAATTTCTCCACACACTGCCAATATTTCTATACAACTACCACAAGTACTGCACTTTTTTGTCGGAGGTCAGATACTCTTAAAGATTGACTTCAGCTGGACCAGATAAAAATTTGCTGGGCATGTTTAAAGTTCTGGCACCTTTCTAGAAAACTGTTTTATGATATTAACATGTTTAATAGAAGAACCTTCACTTCAAATTGGAAACCAATCTCAGATTAAAATGTACATTATTTACATTACAAAACAGTTGCAGACAACATTTTGATACAAAGTTTTACTTAATATGTTACAACTGGTGGAGAAAAGGGAGAACTTATTTGAACAAAACACAAACCTCCATGTAAAGCCACGTGCTTATTTAGGTTGCTCTGATTGCTCAGAACTTTGGTACATACTGGACATGCCAAAGACCTCTTTGGTTTCTTTTCATCAAAATCAGAATCTACTTCTTCCATTTCAGCACTCTCGGCAAATTCATCAAACTCAATCTTAATCTGTGCTTCTACATCACTTGGTATGTCCTCATCTTCATTATCAACATTTTCTTCACTAAATTCATTTCTATCACTGATTTCTTCACCTTTTGTTGATTTCTTCCTGTCCAAGCAAGTTTTGGAAGAAGACCTTGGCTGCTTATAACTTTGGTCTGATTCAAACACTTCAACCAAACTACCATCTTCCTTAAACATAGTACCTCGCTGTTTTACATCATTTTCAAGAGCATCAGTAACTATGTTATCATTTTCTAACTCGGTGCTACAGTCAATCAATAATTTATCTTTACTTGCACTAAAAACATCTCCATGCCTTCTTTCTACACTCAATTTAGATTTCTTTAAACTTTGTTCAGTTCTTTCAGTTAATGTATGTTTTCTCTTTTCTTTTTTTAGTTCTTCCACCTTTTCATTATCTGCAGTACCTGCTTTCCTTTGGTCTTGGATTATATTTTTTAACAAAACTCGAACTGTACATTTTTTTACTGCTTTGACATCATGTTCAGTATTGCTTGCAACTGGAAGTCCTGTTTCTAGTCTAGATTTCATTTTGAGATCTGTTTTACACTCCAAGTCTTCCAATATTTCAGGAGCACGTTCACATTTATCCACATCCAAATCTCCAGGCTCTTTTCTAGGTTTAAGGATAGAATGTTCTGAATCTACCTCTGCTTTATTCTTTTTCCCAATTTGAGATTTTGTTGCTTTTTTCTGTGTAGCATTAGTTCCCTTCTCTGTATAATGAACACCTGACTTGGTGGAGTTCACATGAAAATGATTATTTTTTAGATCACCTTCATTTGTTTCAGTTGATTCTGGAAACAAGTCTATGCAGGAACTGTGTCTCTGACCATTGTTATTCTGTGATCTAGGAATTTCACTTTCTATACACTTAAGTGTGGGCTTTCTTTTTCTAGACGATGACCTCATTGCGGGTTCCATTGCAACTGTTCCTACAAAAATTCAGACAACATTATATATAGTGATGTCAGGAAGATCGAATATAATTGAATAATTGATCAGAAAGCTTCCATAATCAATTATCATTTCTTCATTTTTACCATAAAAGTTAAATTGTATTGGAATTGATCAGTGTAAATAAGGAATAACTCGCCCAGTTTTTCCAATGCAAAACAGTTTTCAGAATCAAATCCTAGTCCGATTGCATAGAATACGGTTGGAGAATGGTCCAATTGAGATAAAACTAGACCTATCCCTAAATGTGATTAATACCCCCACCCCCTCCCCCTCCCAAAAGACTGTTTTATAAACTCTGTAATTTGTCAAGATAGAGTAATGGTTCTTGTACACTGCACTTCCTCTCATTGTGCTGGACCATTGTACATGTATGAAGTTGTTTTGAATTCCAACCAGTAGTTTTCAAGTTATGCTCTAGACAAGGAAAAGTAACAAAGGGCAATAACTCTGTAATAAGTCAAGATGGAGTTATGGTTCTTTTGCACTGCACTTGATCTCAATGTACTTGACCATTGTATGAAATTGACGTTTTGAATTACAACCAGTAGTTTTTAAGTTATGCTCCGGACAAGGAAAAGTAACAAAGGGCAATAACTCTGTAATTAGTCAAGACATAGTTATGGCTCTTGTACACTGCACTTCGTCTCAATGTGCTTGACCATTGTATAAAGCAGACCAACCACCAGGTGACTCCTTTATACCCTCTTAAACTTCGTTTTGGGGATATAAAAAAACATTTAGAACTGTTACTTCTTCCAGACCACATCTACTGTATACATGAGGTTTTAAAAATAGGTTTCCCACATCGCAGTATATCAAGAACATCATGTACATGTAGCGTGTACGGGATACCATTAAGTGCGAATTTCGTCTTGTACATGTTGTATGAGTTCTGGCAGGAAATTTGAAACAAGTTCCGTACAATTTTTGCATTTTCCATGGTAAAATAATACATATTAAAATGACATGATGGGTCGATTAAAACATGCATGCATATGTGTACGTTTCCTATAGAAAAATGTCTGGTACATATAAGCTAACAGTCAACCCTCAACAATGCATACTTGATTGCATGTGTCAAACAAATTATAAAACCACAAAACTTTTTAGACGATCAATAAACAACATAGCTGGGTGCCTATAGTTTACTATTTGTAGAAAGGAAGTGCCTGTGGTACAAGCTGGAAAAGCGATTTTCGCTCGTTTTCAGCTTTAATAGAACAACACAGATTGATGGAAACTGGATGTTTTTTGCCACAAGCATATCAACAATATACTGTACTTAAGCTATGCAATCTCATGTATGTATTTGTATGATAATAGCAATATGAAGTAAAAGAAATCAATCTCATTTTCGGTTCAAAATTCAGTTGCAGAAATGGTGTTAACTGACCTCAATGTTTATAAATACAACTGAACGCAAAGGAAGTTGTCAGTCACTTGCTCACTTTATAATCTGTTTCTGTGGTCTAAGCCTGCCCAGTGAAGGTGCAACAGTTACAGTGTTTCTGCCAGCTATGAATTTTAAGGGGTCATTTGTGACCCCCTGTATCAGAATTTGGGGCTCATTTAGAAATTCTGAGGGTCATACTCTTTATGGTATAAAAACATAAAGCATGTCTATAATTATAATAAAGAATATTTCTGTAAAACTACATGTGATACATCCCAAAATGGAAGGTAATCAAAGGGTTGACCAGACAACAGGTATTTCTCTTTGGATGCTTTCTATTTTGTCACCGCATCTCCAAAGTTAAGTTTGTCCACAGCAGGTCCTAGAGAAATGTTCATAACTGCATTCAACCGTAGACATTAAACTTTGATATATACATGTATTATTTGGCGCACTGAAACCTTTTTGAACCAGTCTGATCGAAGTTACTACAAAATGATCACCACTCAGAAAGATGTTTTTGTTTCTTCTGTTAAGGGTCATCAACCATCTCTTGTTAAGCGTCTATGATACCATGAAGACGGTATCATACAAAGCAATACAGTGGAATACACACAAAAATGCAGATCGTTCCTAAATCAGACAACAACAATGATGGAATAGTCAAAATTTGACATCTCCCATACGAGAAGCATGTACACGACTTGTCTTGCATAAATAATTTTGAAGAAGTTTTGAGGTTTTGAAAGTGTTTTTTTGCAGTAATATGAATTTTTATATGATCTTACACATTTTAATTGGGTCATAGAAGACGCTCTGCTATTTCTGTTGCGTCATTGACAAAATGAGCGTGTCAAAAATGCAGGAAACGCACGCTCCCGGAAACACTGCCACTAAACGATTGACATACATGTATGGATATAGAGTGATCAATATCAAATCTAGTGATGTATGTATTAAATGAGAATAACTACTTGTACTTTATAACTGCTCTTACATGATCAAGATGAACTCTCAATTCTCGGCTTCACAGTGACGTCATACTGACCAGTTAACCAATCGGATTATTAGGTCGCATTCATTTCTTCATTCCGTCAAAGGTGAAAACTCGGTCTTTACCGTTGACTTGTATGCAAGTTTAACTTTATTTTAAACGAAACAAAAAGCTTTTGACAACAAAGAATTATTATAAAAACAATCTGATAGTTTTAAGGTAATGGAAGATCGTCGCCTTCTTTCATTTCTAATCTTGGTTATTATATTATTCAAAGTTAAAGATGCATAGAGTCCAGCGATGTCAGCTGAGTAATCACCTTTCCCAAATGTAAATATTTTTTCAGTACCCGGATGTGCGAAGCCGAGAATACAAATAAATGGACTTCCAGACAACCAGCCTAGCACAAGAGTATAGGCTACTCTTTTGGTTACCCGAGGACTATAATTTTTTTTAGTAAGGAAGTCAAAAGGACGAGCAGCCCCACGTCTAACCCTCCCACCAGAGATATGACAGAAGGAATAGAGTTGTTTCAAATCTTGTATTCATACATGACCCATACAGTATGGGACCAGTATTAGATTAGGCGGCGCGTCCATACCCAATGCATATGTGTTACAGATTAAGATTTTTTTTTAAATTATGTACATTTGGCTTTTTCCTTTTTAAGATAGGTTGCACGTACCACCTATAGATTTTTATATTAAATATTTGTTTAATGGGTTCGAGATATTCATTTCAGAAAGAATGCTATACATTAAAATCAAGTAAGAAACTTAAAACAAAATAAGACATTCTCACCAAACAGAGTCAGTGCAAATGGCGGTGTAGCATGTACGGGAGGTAATTCTGTCTGATATACCTGTCCTAAAGTCTGAAACGTCGGTATTACCGCACTACTGATGTACGACCAAGCCGGTCTGTATACTGTATGGTATTTTCAGCTAAGTCTCTTATTCATTGTAATAATTTAATTTGAACAGAACAAAGCGTAGATGTGTCTGTTTTAAAATTCTCTGTAATAGTTAAATGTGACGGACCAAGGTCTTTCAAATACTGCATTTTGTTTTGTTTGTAATCGTGCTTATTGGGTCCACCATCCTCTAAAGAGGCTATAAACTTGCGCAAAACTGTTGAAAGTCCTTCTTTATTTCATATCAGTTACTATCAGTTACTACAAAAATAAGATAAGATACCGGTATTTTTTATTTTAGAGACGGCAAGTGATAGAACAGTATAACGTTTTAAACCGACTATCTAAACAAAGGTAAGCAGTAAGCAGTAAAAACATGAATAAGATCAACTGTAATAAAAAAACAAAAGACTAGGCATGTGAAATAACAATAAATTACCGAGCAAAACTGAAACAAAATAAAAACCTGCGAAAGATCAGAGGTCTAAATAGCGTTAAGAAGACGGGTGTAAAAAATGAAAAACAAAAGGTTGCAATGTGCTTAGGTAAATATAAGCCCAAAGTGCATGATGGACGAGCTTACGTCCAAAGTGTATGATGGATGAGCTTAAATCCAAAGTGTATGATGGACGAGCTTATGTCCAAAGTGTATGATGGACCAGCTTATGTCTAAAGTGAAGGATGGACGAGCTTAAGTCCAAAGTGTATGATGGACGAGCTTATGTCCAAAGTGTATGATGGACGAGCTTATGTCTAAAGTGAAGGATGGGCGAGCTTAAGTCCAAAGTGTATGATGGACTAGCTTAAGTCCAAAGTGTATGATGGACGAGTTTATGTTTAAAGTGAAGGATGGAGGAGCTTAGTCCAAAGTGAAGGACGAACGAGCTTAAGTTCATAATGCTGCCGGATATTGTTTAAAAAACGTTTTATTGTTTAACTGTTTATTTGAAACGTGTGTGACTGATAAGAAATTTATCCACTGTATAAATGCATCCTTAGTTAGTTGGTAGATGAGTGTTTGTCGGGTTTAGTGCGGGCCGCAGCAATATTTAACCGACATGGTGAGTAAAATATGCATGGAGACTTAAGCACTAGATCGAATATATGCGTCTCTCTTCATTGAAAAATTGACGTACTTCTGAGATGAAAATTGTAGAATCAGTCTATTATTTCGGAAAAGCAAGAGTTGTCGTTTGTGATTGAGTTGTCGTTCGTTTCATAGAGAAAAGCGCGTTTCACGTTTCAGGCGCCATCTGCGCTGAGAAAAATGGAAATATGATTTTTATTTCCCCTTAAACAGCCTTTGACATTAAAGTAACGAAGCACCCCCAACTGAATATGCTTCGATTGCCTTTTTAATAATATACAATATTATATTAGCTTATTTTTTCCGCAAATATCGTAGTCTGTCTCCGTGGTGTACATGTAATTGGTAAAGGTGTCATCACCTGTATATGTGTACATACGTACTTTTGCGAATGAGTTCGAATCCCACCCAAACACAATTTTTTTTCTGCTGTTTTACTTATCATTTTCAGCTTTTAAACCATTTTAAAATGTTTTACGGCAAATAATAATAAAAATCTTCATTCATGCCAAACTAATAAGGATAATGGTAATGAAACATTAAGACATACCAGGAACCGTCCATAGAGTATTCCTGGACATACTGTATAAATATTATTCGATAACAGTAAAGTTTCGATACTACATGTCAGTGAGAAGATGTGGTGTCGTGTCAGGTTTTGCTTGTTCAACCAGAATTGGTTTCCTTGAGTTCTTTTGGGGCCATGCCTCAACACCAACCATCACCAATTTCCAAAATATTTACATGTCAGTAGTGTTTGTGGGCCCGCTGTGATACTTCGTATCACAGATTTTCTTGTTTATGTTTTGTTTCTTTATGCAATTTTTTCAGCGTTGTTTCTTGTTTTTGAAGGCCACATTGTAAACAATGTTTTAAATGTCTTAATGTGTTTACCTTCAATGAATAAAGATATTATTATTATTATTATTGTTATTGTTGTTGTTGTTGTTGTTGTTGTTGTTGTTATTATTATTATTATTATTTTATTATTATTATAGATGAAATTAAATTCAAAGTGAAGGATGACGAGCTTAAATCCAAAGTGAAGGATGGACGAACTAATGGATGGACTTAAGTCCATAGTAAAAAAAAATAAGCAGGGTCAGGTTTTCATACTGGACTATAATTTGATAAAATATTAATTTACTGGTATCTAATCTTACCCATTTTACCTAGTAGATGTTTACAATGGGATCTTCTAACTTCCAATTTGGACATGTCCATTTCCTCCATTTAGGAGAGTGTTGCAGAATTATCATCCAAAGGGGTAGCGACATTAAAATCTGAGCAGACGACATTGTATTTGTCGTCTGCTTGGAGTGTATCTGTGTGAAAAACCATGGGTTTGACACAGATGGTCTAATATATCACACTGCTTGTTCTAATTTTCAATTATTTTGATAAGAAGACATGTCTGTTTGCGACATATTTTCTCTTAATTAGTGCCATTGAAGCACTGTTTAAAGGAATGAAAATGAAAGGCGGCTTTAGTTATATGATATTTCTTGTGTTACTTTATGGTTCGGGAGTATTTAAAGGTGTTTAACATTGTTTGTCTCTCATATAATAGGCATTTAATTTTTGTACTAGTAAAACGGCAGCTTAAGCTATCATGAATGGCTTTTTTAAAATGTGAAATTTCAAGCAACCAGTGGTTGATATTTTTCCCTTAACTCAAACGTTTCCAGTCGACAATCTTCGGAAAGCTTCGGAGATGAATCCCGTTGAAAATCGCCGATCTCAGTAGCAGCAGTTGTCACTGTAACTAGCGTTTCAGCGTGGATTTTACGTGCATATTTCATTTAATACTTCGAATTACTAGTGTGTAAGGTGGTTGCTTGATCTACCGTAAAAATCTTTGTATTCGCAAGTTGTTTATTTCGTGATTGTACATTTTTTATTCAGTTTTCGTGAGTTTTTAAATTCGCGAGCGAGTTTTATTTTTTTATCATTGTTTATTGCTAGATGAACGAGTTTGATAAATTCGCGAAGTGCTTGATACGCGAGAATTAGCGAAAATAAAATCCTCGCGAAAAGAAAACGATTTTAATTTTATAGTATACAAATATCAGATTCCAAAAAGTCTGGACCTTTTGTAGAGATTTTTGAAATGTAATAATGCTGTAGATTATATTATCGAAAGACACCCTTTGTTACACGTGTACGTTCTTTTTTTTCAGTACGAAGTCAGATAGCTGTTATCTGCCCGGATTACTCCGTTAGCTATCATGGATCATGTTACGTCTTCGGATTCGGAAAAGCAATGCTCTTTCACCAGGCTGAGGTAAGAAACAGAACACGGTGCCGGTGTGACCTGAGTCCACAACCACTTATTACAGCCAACCGTAATTGAGTACTCGCGGCAATAAAATATATACATGTATTACTGGTCTGCTCTTATACGGTCATGAACGTCGTCTATATTCAAGCTAAATCACTAAAGCAAATATTACACAGGAAATGGTGACTGTACACACATTAGTGAGATAAATCTCACATTCGGAGTGTTTCGTCGATTGTCCACAGAAATCCCGGAGAACACTGAGAATTGACGATTTTCTTCATGAATGATAATACAAAATATATTAAATTTAGGTTATAGAGTATTCCTGATTTAGAATACTCTTGGTATTCTGTTATAGCACCTTGTCATTGAAAATATTTTGTTTAAATATTCTAATCGACGAAAATAACCTCACCCGCTGGCGAGTTTTTAACTTAGGCCTAAAAAAAAATGTTTGTTCCAGGTTTCATGTCCCAAAAAAAATAGGGTAGGTAGGTAGGGAATTTTTTTTTTTTTTTTTTACTCTTAAACTAACCAAATTCAACATAAATTTGAAAATATTTATGCTAAAAAAATTTAAAATGCATAATAAGTTCTAGGGTCGGGGCAAAAAAATAGGGTAGGTCGGGAAACCTGAAACAAACATATTTTTTTTTACACCTTATGAGTCTACCAGCGCGGAATGTCGGACCTAGATAGAGCAGCAAGATGCCGTCCGCTGACTTTGTCTCGAAATGGTCATGTACATTCTTTTTTTAAATATTTGTTTATGCATAGAATCTGTTCGTTGAGTTATTGCTACGCCAATCATAATAAATTACTTTTGCAGACATTCTGTCGAGACCAGCATGACGGCCATGTTGTGCATGTTGACTCTAAAAACGAAAGCACTTTCTTAAAGAATTACATGAGTCGTCTGCCAAGTAAGTTAACAAGTTAAAGCCGATATTGCCACCTAACTTTGTTACATTATGTTATTCCCTGTGAGTTAACACGTTCAAGTCCATACTGCCACCTGTCTTTGTTATATTACCTTATTCCCTGTGAGTTAACACGTTCAAGTGCATGCTTTCACCTGTCTTTGTTATATTACCTTATTCCCTGTGAGTTAACACGTTCAAGTGCATGCTTTCACCTGTCTTTGTTATATTACCTTATTCCCTGTGAGTTAACACGTTCAAGTGCATGCTTCAACCTGTCTTTGTTATATTACCTTATTCCCTGTGGGTTAACACGTTCAAGTGCATGCTTCCACCTGTCTTTGTTATATTACCTTATTCCCTGTGAGTTAACACGTTCAAGTCCATACTGCCACCTGTCTTTGTTATATTACCTTATTCCCTGTGAGTTAACACGTTCAAGTGCATGCTTCCACCTGTCTTTGTTATATTACCTTATTCCCTGTGAGTTAACACGTTCAAGTGCATGCTTCAACCTGTATTTGTTATATTACCTTATTCCCTGTGAGTTAACACGTTCAAATGCATGCTTCCACCTGTCTTTGTTATATTATCTTATTCCCTGTGAGTTAACACGTTCAAGTGCATGCTTCAACCTGTCTTTGTTATATTACCTTATTCCCTGTGAGTTAACACGTTCAAATGCATGCTTCAACCTGTATTTGTTATATTACCTTATTCCCTGTGAGTTAACACGTTCAAATGCATGCTTCAACCTGTTTTTGTTTTATTACCTTATTCCCTGTGAGTTAACATGTTCAAGTGCATGCTTCCACCTGTCTTTGTTATATTACCTTATTCCCTGTGAGTTAACACGTTCAAGTGCATGCTTCAACCTGTCTTTGTTATATTACCTTATTCCCTGTGAGTTAACACGTTCAAATGCATGCTTCCACCTGTCTTTGTTATATTACCTTATTCCCTGTGAGTTAACACGTTCAAATGCATGCTTCAACCTGTATCTGTTATATTACCTTATTCCCTGTGCGTTAACACGTTCAAATGCATGCTTCAACCTGTATATATTACTTAATTTCCTGTAAGTGCACAAATTAAAGTACATGCTTCCACCTGACATTATTATATTACCTTATTCCCTGCAAGTCTACATGTAAAAATACATGCTGCCACCTGTCTTTGTTATATTACATTATTCCTTGTAAGTCTACAAGTTATAAACACCTTCGTGTCTTCTTTACCTTAGTTCAATCATGAATGGTGTCTTACGAGCAGTAACTTATTCCTTACTCGTTGAAATTCCAGCACGTGTCCATCAATGTCTTTAAAACGTTTACAGCAATTTTTACAGAGAGTTGGCTTTATCAAATACATGTAAAATGAAATTTATGAAGATAAAGTATACGGACATACAAGAGTTTGAGTCAGAAAACCAAGCATTCTAACTTGTGATGTACGGCAACCGCCTGGAGGGAACCAAAAGTACACAACACCCAATGCCACTCGTCTATCCCATAACCTCATGACATGCCGAGTTTTCATAAATAATCGACATCTAAGAGCAGGTCGTGCAAATAATAGGTACCTTAGACAAGGTTGTGCAAATAGTCGACCTCTAAGATAAGACTGCGTTATTAATCGGTATATAAACAATGATGTGCAAATAATCAATATCTAAAATAAGACTGCGCAAATAATCGATATCTAAGATAAGGTTGTGTATATAATCGATATATAAAACAAGGCTGCGCAAATAATCGATATCTAAGATATGACTGCGTAAATAATCGATATATAAAACAAGGTTGCGCAAATAATCGATATATAAAACAAGGCTGCGCAAATAATCGATATCTAAATTAAGACTGCGTAAATAATCGATATATAAAACAAGGCTGCGCAAATAATCAATATCTAAGATCAGACTGCGTAAATAATCGATATCTAAAATAAGACTGCGTAAATAATCGATATCTAAGATCAGACTGCGTAAATAATCGATATCTAAAATAAGACTGCATAAATAATCGATATATAAAACAAGACTGCGCAAATAATCAATTTCTAAGATCAGACTGTGCAAATAATCCATATCTAAAATAAGACTGCGCAAATGATCGATATCTAAGATAAGGCTGTGTAAATAATCGATATATGAAACAAGGTGTGCAAATAATCGATATCTAAGATATGTCTGCGTAAACAATCGATATATAAAACAATGCTGTGCAAATAATCGATATCTAAAATAAGACTGCGCAAATAATCGATATCTAAGATAAGGCTGTGTAAATAATCGATAAATATAACAATGCTGTGCAAATAATCGATATCTAAAATAAGACTGCGTAAATAATCGATATATAAAACAAGGCTGCGCAAACAATCGATATATAAAACAAGGCTGCGCAAATAATCGATATCTAAAATAAGACTGCGTAAATAATTGATATATAAAACAAGGCTGCGCAAATAGTCGATATCTAAGATAAGACTGCGTAAATAATCGATATATAAAACAAATCTGCGCAAATAAATGATGTCTAAGATTAGCCTACACAAATAATCGACATCTGGGATAAGATCGGTATCTAAGATAAGGTTGTTCAAATAATCGAAATCTACGATAAGTTTGAGCAAATATTCGACATTGAAGTGGCTACTCTGCGTCGGTAAAGACTTTATACACGCGTGACAGTAACAGTTTCAAATCAAATGAAGGTTGATCCATTTTCCAGGAACAGAAAATTACTGGCTTGGAATGACAGACGAGCAGACGGAACATCAGTGGCGTTGGACAGATATTAATACGCACGTGACTATGTTCGACTGGGCGCCTGGAGATCCGGATAACGTGGCAACTGATGAAGATTGTGCAGTATTCTGGAATTATGCCGGATATAAGTGGGCAGATGTTCCATGCGGCTCCTTCAAGGCAGAACCCGTATGTGAATTAAGGTATGGTTATGTTTCTTATGTTTCTGGCTTGTGAGTATTACATGTCAAAACTTAAAAGGGACATACTGT